>ML782268.1:821207-855120 GCA_009831015.1 Picea engelmannii
TATATATATATATATATATATCGAAATATATTGTTTAGATCATGTATTTCTCCATGTGTTGATTTTTTTTTATGCTTATGATGTCTTTTCTATATGTTGTGACAGGTGTATGATGTTGATGTATAAGCGATGATGTTTTAATGTGATAAATGCCAATATAATACTAGGTTAGCCATGTTATCTACTATTTAATTAAAATGTCCTGGAATATGTGTAAATGTGATTGAATCAAAGTTGCGAGATAATAGTATAACTTGCAAGTATTTGAAAAGAGGCAAGGATCGTGAACGTGATATACATTGTTTAGTTATAGAACGACAAGCTGGGAATCTAATAGGACGCTAAGCTGACAAATGTGGTGGTGACTAGCCTCAGTGAGGAGACCAATGATGATGGCATATTTAGCTTGGTTGTTGGTGTTCGAGCCCAAAAATATGCCACTGGATTGGAGCAACACATGTGAGGGGGTATAAAGGGCCAAAGTGACCGAAGCGAGATTCTGGGTCCAGTGGATGGCACCATCAGCGTAACTGATGTGGTAGGTTTACGAATGATGCATATGTCGATAACACAAATGATATATCAGACATGAGGAATGGTGGTGGAAAAGAAGACTAAAAACTATACAAATGTGTACAAAGAAAAACCTAAGGTAGGATGGCTACGCTCTAGCATAAAACTTCTTTAGGTACAACCCGTTGACAGGTTATTTGAGAGGGTAGCCTTCTAGAGAGGCCAGGATGTATGCTCCCTTAGTGAGGTAGTGTTGGACAATGTAGGGTCCATGCCATAATGGCTCGAATTTCCCATGGTCGAGGGCATCGTGGGTGATATTGTAGGCCAAGACGAGATCTCCTTCGCTAAATGAGCGAAGTTTGACATGGCAGTCGAAGGTGGCTTTGGATCATTTTTAACTGCCTCATTGTTCTGTAATGAAGATCGACGACCTTTATCCAACAACTCTAATGTTAGCAGGTGCTACTACATTGGATCAGTGTCGGGTAAAAGATCAATGGAAGTGCGTAATGTGGGGATTTCGGACTCGATAGGGAGGGTGGCTTCGATCCCATGGAAAAGGTGGAAGAGTGTAAAACCGGTGGTAGTTTTGACTGTCATGGGATAATCCCATAACGTGGAAAACAACATATGATTCTATTTGGTCTTATGTTTGTTGACGATATGTAGTATCATAGTTTTGAGGACTTTGTTGACAACCTCGACCTGTTCATTGGACTAAGGGTAATATGGGGAGGAAACCTCATGGGAGAATCCTAACTTTGAGGAGAGTTCCACGAAGATCGCGTTATCAAAGTGTTTACTGTGATCGGACAATACCTATAGTGGGACTCTTAATCGGGTAATGACATGGTTCAAGAAAAACCGCGTTGTTGTGTCAGTGGTATTGTTGAAAGTGGGCATTGCTTCGGCCCATTTTTTAAAGTAATCTACTTCCACAATAATGTACTTGTGTCCATTACTGGACGGAGGATGGCAAGTCATGAATTTTATGCCCCATTTGCAGAAGGGGTCAGTGGTGATGACTAGGTGGGGAAGAGATGGTGGTGCTCGTGCTTTGTTTGCATAAAGTTGGCATTTGTCGCATCGCTTGACAATGTGGATGCAGTCATGAAAACATGTGGGCCAAAAGTACCCTTCTCGAATGATTTTTTGGGTGGTGGACATACCCGAGAGGTGACCACATCAAGGGCCACTATGGAAATCGTTCAAGACTCTATTAGCTTCGTCAATGGTCAAACATCGACGAAGGATAGTGTCGACCCCACGTCAATAAAGAACGTCTTCGATGAGGAGATATTGAGGCGTATGATGGAAAATGCGTCGATGATCATCTCGAAAGATATGATACCCAAACATTTGTGTCTGCAGGTAGACAAGGAGGTCATTGTACCAGTGGTCATCAGAGGGGATGAAGAAGAGGTTTTCGTTGGGAAAATTCGTATTGACAGGGGATGCTTTAGTGTCCGAGAAAAAGTCGTAATGAGTTCGGTGAGGAAAAACACTTTCTTTCTTTTGGGATTTGAAAACTCTAGGTTGTATTCCTAGAGGATAATGATCCATCAGGAAAATTTTCCATTAATTTGTCTTCAACTAAGAAAGTACTGCATAGGGTTGGAATCCTCTATGACTTTGGTAGTTCGAAGTAGGATATAATGGCGCAACTTTTGGACTACGAGGACAACTACAAGGGTGATTTTCTCATCATGATTATATTTCAAGGGTGGTCCTGAAAGGTTTTTACTGATATAATAAATGACATGTTCACACCCATCATCCAGTAATTGGATGAGGACTCTTGCTATTGAAACGGATGAGGCTGACAAGTAGAGGATGTAATCGCGATCATAGTCTGGGGACTAATCAAAGGGGCATTGGATAAGGAGGATTTTAAATCATCAAAAGTTGTTTGAGCATGTTCATCCCATAGAAATGGGATATCATGACATAGGAGGCGAAGGAAACCATGCACGCGAGTGGCATAGTCTGGGACAAAGTGACGTAGAAAGTTGTCTTTGCCTTGCAAGCTCTGCAATTGGTGTAAATTCCTTGGTGGTGGAATTTCTTTGATAGATTGGAACTTGATGGGGTCCATCATGATGTTGTGTTGAGAAATAATGAACCCAAGGAGGTGTACAACAGTGACACAAAATATGCACTTGAGGGGGTTCAAGCGGATATTCTACTGGCGACATCATTGAAAAATGATGCGTAAGTTGTCTAAATGTTGAGTTCACTTTTTGGATTGAGCAGTGAGGTCATCTAAATAAGAAAGGATGATGCAAGAAAGATCATGGAAAACATAGGTCATCTCCCATTGAAATGTAACACCTACATTCTTGAGTCCAAAAGGCATGATGTGATAAGAAAAGGTACCACAAGGGGTAGTAAAAGAGGTTTTATACTGATCTGTTGGATGGATTTGTATTTGATTGTAGCCGGAGAACCCATCCATGAAGGGCAGTGCCTCATAGCTGGCACATTCATTGATAATTTGGTCAATGAAGGGGGTTGGGAATTTGTCTTTGGGACAAGCGTGGTTGAGATCGCGAAAGTCTGTGAAGACACGAATAGTGCCATGTTTCTTGTTAACGGGGATGGGTTTGGAGACCCATGAAGTGTATGCAATAGGATAGATGAACCTAACAAAGTGTAACTTGTCAATTTTGGATTTGATAGCCGCAACTTTAGATGGGTGAAGGGGGCGTTGCTTTTGACGTACTAGGGAAACATCTGGCCAAGTGTTGATTCGATGTTTGACAATAGAAGGATTGAGGTTGGGCATATCTATATATGAGGAAGAAAAAATGTCTGGGTATTCTTGAAAGAGAGATTTATAAGCAATGAGTTCTTCAAGGGATCATGCGGCACCAATGGTGATTTCTTGTATGATTCCTTGTTTAATGGAAAGGTCAATTTTAACAGTGGGGGAGATGTTGGCCATGTTTCCTTCTTCAAAAACTTCTAGGGAAGGGATAGGGTTATTGAACCTATCTATAAGCCCGAAAGGAATAAAATCCTTGGTTTTGATTGCGCATATCAAAGTTTGGGTAGGAGGATGAAAAGCTTCTTGTGAAAGAAAAAGTGCTTGATGATGGAGCGTGTTCCATAGGAAATCGGGGGTAGTCCATGAGGATGTAGACCGGATATCGTGTATAGGGTGTGAGGGATCATTGGACATAAAGTGAATGTCCCGATACTGTGGAAACTGCCTCATTCATGCAGGTACTGATGATGAAATGTATCAAATATCAGTAATGTTAGCCTCAGTAGAAGGGTTTTGAGCAGGCTCTGGCTTATACGTTTGGCGTACTGGGACTAAGGTTTGGAGAAATTGAGGTAGAGATGGGCAATGATGAGTGTAATGGCCATATTCATAGCATATGGCACAAGCGAATTTGGTTCACAATCCTTTATTTCCTACAGTGGAGGACTCCGGAGTAGCAGTGGATGTACTTGGTGGAGTGGCGAGCAATGTGGGTGCTCTAGGGAGTTGGATCAGATTACATAACTCAAGAAGAGTAGGACATATATTAGTTTGGTGTCCTTCTCTTTCGTATAACACACAAGCAGGTTGAAATCAAGGATTAAGTGGAGTTGTGGGCTCTTTCTTCTTTCGTCTACCCCCAACAGTGACAATGGTGTCAACAATGGGGGGGGATGGTGGTGTGGAAGGAGCCTGTACTGGAATCTGCATCAGTATTCCCTTTGTCTGAGGAGGGATAGATGGTTGAGGAACCATCGTTGGTGGATGTAGATACCATATAGGGATGGAAAGCACCATTTTAGGAAGGGTAAGGTTTGAAGCCACCTGGAATGCTTGGACTCCAGGTGGGGGATAGAATAATGGAATTTGGGTAATGTCTTGGGGGACTGTCTCCCAAACCAAGATTTTCTCCTGGAGGGGGGAAAATCTAGGATAAGTGGTACAGTGGGGTTCTCAAGGAATTACTGAGGTAATATTTCTTCAACTGGTGGAATGTCGATGTGAGGAGAGGCCTCAGTGAGAGGAATAGTGTCTTCGATATATGTTCCATTAGAATATACTACACACACTTGTGTTGAAGGGTGTAGGAGGGGTGGCACTCCATGATATGCCCCCAACAAAGATGGGTCCTTAAAATTTTGGGACCCATGTCGATGAATGAATAAGTGTCTGATCTAGTACGAACATGAGAGAGAATGTTAACAATGTTGGCAGAATGGTTAGGCTCGTAATATGTGATTTGGTTGATGGTGAATATTTTTCTGTTGTGGGGGAACATCATCGTTCGAAACACAGAAGAGGCCATCGCCTTCATAGCATACATGTAGCTATGGCCAAACAAGATATTGTAATCAAGTGGGGAGTCAATAACTTCAATGTTGATGAGGATGGTTTTACCTCTGAGTTCGACGAGGACATTTTGGAAGATCCCTTCAAGGGACGATGGTCGACCATCATAAGCTCGCAGGGTGATGGCAGATGATACTAGCTCAGGGGAGTCAAGTTTATGCCAGACTACTTTTGGCATGATGCATGTGGATGCACCTTCATCGATGATACATCAATGAACTGTGATGTTCTGAATCTTAACTGGTATCTGGAAAGCTACTAGGGTGGGGATGCGTGGTTCTCCGCTATCTATATCAAAGGTGTTGAGTCTAGTATCAATTGGGTCGACTTCCCCCAAGGTGGAAAGCAAGGATTTACACTGGGTTTAATAGGTTTGGAGGACCTCCAGTACAGACATGGTTGTAGGAGACTGAGCTAATTCGTCGACCAGACTGTATTTATGGGCTGCTCTAGCATGAGCGTTATGTACATTCTGTCGTAATGACATACGAGGTATACGAGGGTTTGGTTCAATGTTAGGGCGTGGAATCATCAATGGTGGTTCAACTATAGTTGGAGCCATTTTTTAGGTGGTTGGGGTAGATTCAGAGGGCACACCATACTGGCAACTGCTTGTTTTCAAAAGAATATCTTCTTCGCTAGTAAGGAGGATGTTGCGATCAACCGAATTTCTAGGTTGATTGGGACCTAGGTTTTGATACTGCCCCATTTGGGGTGGGGCAAGATGTACCTCCTGTTGGATATTCATCACACCTTGGTGTGGAATAGGGTTTTGCAAAACGGTCAGAGGTGGTTGTTGCAAATACTGTTGTGGGGTCTGCTAAGGGGCAGGCGATGCTAGGGGACGTTGCGCGTTCATGGATTCTTTTATCTGTTTGAACTCGAAAATTTGGGGGAAATGGTATGTATAATGTCCATACTCACCACAGGGACTGCAAGGGAATTTATTCCTAAGATTGTTGTTGTTCTTCCCTTGTCATTCGTTATTATTGTCCTCTTGGGGGTTTTGGTTGCCTTGATTCTGGTTTCCCCCAACGATATGGTTTTGTTGGGGGTTATTTCCTCCTGGTCCTGGGTTATTATTGTTTTGGTTTTTCCCTTTATTCTTGGAATTATTAGGCTGATGGGCTGGATTTTCCGTAGTCAAATGTTCAAAATCCTGAATCTATTGAATGGGAGAGGGTTGAACAAAATTAATGTCGACATGTGGGTGTCCTTATGGAGGAGAAACTAGTTATGGAGGACCAAGAAATGGAAAGTACGATTTTTTGGGGGGGGGTCAAGCCATATGGAATATAGGAAGTTGAAGTACCTCCACAACTATTATGGTCGCATGTAGGGGTTGGGAGTGGACCCACATTTGATGGAGGGAGTGGATGCATCTGGGGTATCGGTGGGGGTCCCCCCAATGGCAGAGGGGGAACAACAGGATATGATTGTTGGTAAGTGGGGGGGAGGGTAATAAGATGGCCCTTTGTAGGGTTGTATATATTGAGGTGCACTATAAATAGGTGGTGATTAGTTGTAAGTTTGGTGGTGTGTCATGGAACCAATCAACCCATCTGCAACATGGGACATCCAAGGTTTGTCTTTTCCAAATGGTATGGGTCTGGGTGCATCATGTAACATTGTGTATAAGTAACCTAATTGAGTATAGATGGGGTCAAACTATTGATCCTTGATGATGGCTTCCTCCTCTGTCTGAGGAAAGGTGGATGCTACATACATGGAAATAACAAAGACAAGTGATTTGAGAAACCAATAAAGACGTTCTTTAGTGGTTTTCTCTTTACACAAACTACGACGCTGACACCATTCATGGACATGATCAACTATATGGATAGAAGTAGTTTTTTTGAACTCTGAGAGAAGTTTTAAGCTAGTATCATGACGAACTAGTAGTTCAAAAAGGGACAAAAAAAATTTGGCCAATGATTCAAAGGTCGCAGGGGACCCTGATTTTTTGTCCACATACCATTTGGTTGAGGAACTAGTGTGAGTGAATTAAAACAACCTTAAGTGGATGGAATCACACATTATGATATTTGAAGATCACCATAAGTGGAAGGTCATAACATGGTTGGAGGGATCATCCCCTGGTTTTCCTTCAAACTTTGGAATGCAGTTTGGTAGGTATATTGGGCCAAGTGGGATCATGCAAAATGGGATCATTCGTGAGTTTTGTTAAATCATGAATCTTAAGGGATTTCAACTATGGCATAGGGATATTTGGTGGAGGATTAGTTCCATCCATCGTGTGAGCAGGTAGTGGACCTGTCCCTTGAGAGAGGTTTGGTGGCATTATACTTCTCCCTTGAGAAGAAATTTTCCCCCCACCTCCTTGTGAAGGAGAACTAGTGGATGGATGGCCTTGGGAATTGGACCCAAGCAAAGTGGAACCAAGTAAATTTGATCCCAAAATAGTGGCATTCATGGGGGTTTTAGATGCTTGAGCCAGTGAGTTGGCAAGACTAGGGACTCCTCCTAGAATAGGAGGAAGATTTTGCAAGCATTTGGAACGACACGGATTTTGTGGGTCCCCTATGGTTTCCGAATAGCAAAGTGAATGTGTGAAAATGGTGACAAGAGAGAAATAAATGAACAAGATAATTTTATAATTTGTACCTTCACAAAATAGTACAACTCATAATTACATGTAATCAAATGAGCATCATACATAAATCAATTTTAAATAAGCAAACATGTGGATAGGTGGATGTTGTCCACATGGGAAAACAAAAAAAAAATGTTCATGTCCTAAAATATGTATCGTCCTTCCTCTCAAATAGCATTGGGCCTTCCAAAAGAACTCAACAGTGTGGTCTGAAGCCACTAGAAGAGGAACTAGTGAAGGTTGAAATAATCAGTTATAATGAGGCATAGAGGGTGCATATCCCGAAAGAGTTGGAAACATTTCCCAATAGCCACACAAAATATGATCAAGGTGTGATTGCGGCCCACAATCACCACCTGGGTAGATGTCCTAAATTTTGGTCACTAGGTACCTCAGTCAAAGTGCGACATTTAGATTTTTGGCCTCAAAAATGGGTCACGGGATGGATGCCCTTCCAAGAGTTGGGTGACTCAAGGAGGGATGTGTAGAACAACCGGACCTTGGCCTTCAACCCTTCACGGGTATCTCCCTGCCTTATGGTGTAGGAACACTTGACTTAGAGGATTTCAAAGTTCCCTATTTCTCAACTTCTATGTTTGAAAATGTGAGAACCAGATAACTGGGGGTTTTTTGGATGCCTACCCCCGAGATCCTACCTAGACTAAAAACTTTCTTTTGGCACCTCTTGTGGAGGAAAAATTTAGTGAGTTTGTTAGAAAAAAAATAGATGTGGTGGAATGAGATATTGGGGGTGTGAACCAATCTCGTTTGAATTAATGTGTGTGGATAATTCCCAAAGAAGTAGTGGGACATTTTGGAATTCCTTCGGATAAAACCCACTTCAACCTCCACAATTCAAAAAATAAATTGTGTGTGGGGAGTGACTTTGTGTGAAAGTAAGTGAGAAAGTGTGCCAAAATTTTAATAAGTTAGGTGTGAGATTGCAACATGTGGACTTCTTGTGGTCCTTACAAATATTTTTTACCTATCTTACTACATGTCATTGGTACAACCTTGCATAATTTTAAAAACTCTAAAGAAATAGCATGTGGACATATGGGTCCTTTACAAATCCTTTAAACTCCCTAAATGTTGTTTACACTAAGAAAACTTTGAAATTGTCCTAGATTGCAAGAATGTGGGCATGTATGGGCATGTTACTTTGATCTTTAAACTTCCCTAGATTGTGATGTAAACTAAGAAAGCAATTTCAAGAAACTATCCTAAGTTTGCAACATGTGGGCATTTATGGGCCCTTACAATTTAAGATGATTTAAAAAAACTAAGAGGAACCCTAGGGGGGATTTGTCCTCTTCTAAAGATTTTGTTAAGGGAGATGAAATGTCCCTTTAACCACCTTTCTGATTATCAATATCACACTAGGGTCCGAGAGAAGAGCATACTCAAGGGTCAAAGTTAACTTCTAGTCCTAATGTAAGTGATTTATGTATGATGGCAATAATCTCAACTTAAAATTTTACAAGCCAAACAAGCCATCCATGTGGAAACCAAAGAAAAAGAGGATAATATATGGTTCTTTTTACCCCCTAAGTGCCTATGTTTAGCTAACCTTTCATATGGGAAAGGATTCTAAGTGGGGTGCATGTGCCTTACAAAGTGCATGAAAGCAAAAACCTGAAGGTTGGGGGCCTTCAAATCATAATAAAAACCCTTACAATTTTGAAAAACTGGAGATATGTGTGAGTTATAACTATGACAGGTGCGTAGTGGGCACACAATGTGCATAATGCGCAGTACAAAGAAGTCTATGGCGCACACAGTGCACAAAGTGTGCGCTTGTGGACAGGAAAATCCACGCAATTATTGTCACGCGTCGGGGGAGAAATTTTCGAGTGAAATACTCCTCCTACAGCTCTGAATTTTTCCTTTGGTAGGTTGGGCTAGGTCATTTTTGGTACCTGCAAGACACATTCATTAAAAATAATTTCTCTCTAAGCTCAAATAGGGTGGAAGTTGGCACCTATCCCCATTATTGTCGCCAATCTGTTATGTTGGTTTTGTCACTTGGGTGAGCAAAACAACAACACTTTCATGTCTATATGAGTCTGATATACAATACATAAGTTTGTGAGTGGGTTAAACAAGCCAAACACGTGTATAAACAAAGAAATAAAACAAAAAAAACTAAGAAATAAAAGTTAGAAAGCATGAGAAACTTAGAACCATAAAAAACAACCAATGACCAACATAATGCTACCAATGGATCAATATATTAGTAGGAAAAACACCGTAGAGAAAAATGAGGACTTATGAGTCCCCTCTTCCTCCATGGGAAGGATCTTGAGTTCCCTAATGGAGATCTCTTCATACAATGGAAGTAAAATGGAAAATGGTGAAGAATAACAATGCCTATTCCCTCAAGAGGTGAGTGGAATGGCCTATTGCAATGATGCTTGAAGGCTCCAAAGAGAAAAGAGGATTCTAAAGGGAGAATTCTTGCATCATAACAATAATATGAAGATCTTGGTTTCTTAGTGCACCCATGGCTCTTATTTATAGAATTTCTTCAAGGAAAAATGTAATTGGTTCTTGGTATGAAAAAGGGGCCTTTTAGAGCACCCTCTAGTCCTTGACCAGCCCCCCATTTGGATTTCCCTCAAATATGAAAGTCAAATCATGTTGGGAGCTGGTCCATAAGTGGTTGAGGGGCCTACAAGATCCATAAATGTGTCGTTCATAGAAGTGTGTGGCTTTTCTCATACACAGTTGTGCACTTGGTGCATTATGCGCACTGAAGGATTTGTTGGCCCACGCACACTGCGCACTATGTGTGCACTTCCTTTGGTGAATTTGCACATTTTGACCCAATTGTATAGTTTTTTGCCTTTTGAATGCATTTCAATGTTGCATATAAACTAATTGTTGTTGGCATTGTTGTGTTTCCGTAACCATTTGTGTGCAATGTTGCGGACGATATTTCAGTGATAACACTAATAATCAACCACACACTTGCACTTTATGCAACAACATTCATGGGGTCTTGATAAATTTTAAAAGGCATAGGGGGTAGGATATAGGATGCACCATATTCACTCCCATTCTATCCTACCTTCTCGATAGTATGGAAATTTGCAAGGTTATAATACTAGAATAGTGAAAAATCAAGCACATGTTCAAATGCCCCTTCTTTGTTCTACTCATTTGTGGCTTCTACAACAACACCCGGGTTGGAAAACTCAAGAATAATTTATATGCCTATATTTTTAGTATCTATGACCCTCACACCATCATGTAGTTTTCACCTCATTTATTTCAAAGTTCTTCCCTCCACAAACTATTTTTCTCTTCTCAATAATACACTTTCTTGATCTTCCCTTTCAAGGCTAGACAAAGCTCCTTCAATTTTTCTTCTCATAATTTGCATCATATCACACTCTAGATTCAATTCAATACCATCACTTCTCATCAAAAACTCTAGCCTAGTGCGGATCTTTTCCATTTCTTTTTACCACTAGTATTCTTTGATCTTGGTTTTTTCCTTTTCTCACTTCTATAGTTCTCTTTAAAATTCCATTACCTTTACCATCATTGGCCCTTTGGGTAGTATATGATGCCAAATCTAACATTAGGTCTTATTACCATTCCACCACCACCACCACCACCCCCCAACACACACAGAGGGATTACACTTCTATCTCTGGGGGGATAAGGTGCATACCATGTTCCACCATCGACATCTTAATTCACACTAGTATTTATTCTATCAATATTCCACATGGTCCTTTCTTAAACAATTTGAATCCTTTGGTCAAATACTAATGACTTTCTATCACAAATTCCAAATCATAGCCTTCCATTATGCCTCTATTCTAGAAATCCGCTGCTTGGGTCACTTTGTGGTCATACCATTTAATATTTACCAAATCTTCTACCATCCACTCAACTCTACACAATGAACACCAACATCGATGCTTCACCACAATCCTTTCTAACTGTTATTTGAAATTAATTGGAAATTATACCCATAATATATCATGTAGACACTAAAATAGGTATCTCTCTTTAAATCTTGCAACATCCTCCCCATGTATGCACCCTATTGGCAGATAACTTCATGAATCCTTCCTTCAATCCAATCTTGAATCTTGGCCTTCTCTGACCTCCAACACATCTCTAGGCCTATGCATTGGTTAAGGTCCCAACAATGGAACCATGGTGTTGGATCTATGAAAGACCCAAGGTTGATTAAAGGTTTCCAACAATGGCCTAATGTATTCTACTGCATTGGAATATTCAACCTTCTAGGATGAAGGAGGTCTCACTCAAGGCATGTATGATAGTTTCAAATACGTAAAGTGTAGAGTGTTAAATATTTTAATGGGGTTAGTATTCCTTAATAGTGTGTTAATTGCATTCATCTAAGATGGATGAACCAACAACATTCAAATAAATAATAATAAAAACAAATATCATCTAAATACAGAGAAAACACAAACACATAGTTAGAATAGTGGCCCATTGTATTAATAACATAATGATAATACATAACTTTGATGCAAAGTGAGAGATAAGAACTCACAACAATAATTCATTTGAAAACCTCTCTCTAATCTCTAAATTCTCTAGTTACCTAATCGGTCTCATATATATAATCAATTGGAGTGGTCACATAAGATTTTGGAATATACTATGGAATCTACCAATTGTAATTCACTCATACAAACAAAGTACAAAATATTATGGATCTTTAGATACATGTAATGTCCCTGTTGGCCTAGGAGGCATAAGGAATGGTTCTGCTAGCCTAAATTGGTTACCGTAGGCTAAGTCGTAAAATTTACCTAGGGAACTCAACTTTTTCCTAGGAAATGACTTTATAAAGTGAAAAGGGGAAAAAGGGGGACATGGGTCTTAGGAAAAATAAAGTCACTTAAAAATTATAAAGTGTGCAAGCATAAAGTGACTTTAAAAGAAAATGAAAAGTAAAGTGAGTAGGAAATAACTCAATGAAGAAATAAAAGAGGGGAAAAGAGAAGGTGCCCCTCATTCTTGATTTTTCTCATTTGGAAATTAGATTGTGGAGAGCTATTGAGAAGAGAGTTTAGGGTTTTGGAAACCCTTGTTCTTATCTCTAGTTTCGATGTTGAAACTATACCCCCTAATCAGATCTGAGAACGAGATCACCTCAGATTTCGTTAGTGGGATTCAGTGATTAAAATACCTTCATTTTCATAAATCGATTGTGGAGTTTGCTAAGTCATTTTAGTGGTTGTTGAGTATTCATTGGAGAATCGATTTCTTATCCATAGTCTGGATTTACTGTGTGGCAGAACTATTCCTCTCCAGACTGAGCACACCTTCATTTTCATGGGTTTTCTATTGCTTGATTGTGGTGTTCATGATCTGGGGGTCGATATTATTATAACTTGGGCGATATCCTGGTTGCAAACCGATCAGATATCTATGCCACGATAAGGGAGGTGTGTTTCATTGTTTAGAGAGCAGAGGCATGATCATATTCTTGTTGACAGCAAAGTATCTCTTTGTTAGGTGTTGGGTGCTCAACTTATAACACTTTCCAAGCATAAAACAATTCAAATATAGTGTTGGAATTATGCTCTGGGTCTGATATACATATAATCACAGGCTGGGCGCATTCTAGTGGAAAAAAGAAACAACTGAGTATTCACAATTCTGGTGCAATATTTCCTGAGTGGGTCGATATTTCTGGTGCATATTCCTCTTCCAATCACTCTACATCTTTGTAATGGGACGCACCTACATCCATCTTATTTTTTGTGAAAGCATAATGTATATGAGAGGAGATTAATAGGAGATTCGGGTCACTTCCTAAGCAATAAATGTATCAAGCAAGGGGACAATATTCCAGGCCAGGTGCTATTGCTACATTATGTTTTGTTGCTATCAAACTTTATTACTTGCTGACAGTTAATATATTTCATGATGTTTGTGTGAATATAATAGAACCACATATTTGACGATATTGAATAAATCAATTAGTAATTCCTATTACATTGTCTACATGACCAAGATTGCATTGTTGGTTAATTCAGGAGTGTGTTATTTCCTTATATATCACTCAGAAAATTCTTATAGTATACCTACAGTATCTAGTATATAAATTGTTTGAAGAAATACCACAGTGACAATTCCTCCTTAAACTTAGAAAAATCACCTCAACTTTGGAAACTATCGGAGGGTGTATATTACAGTGGTATCAGAGCATCTTCCTCTGTAGTTGTGGGCTCTAAGGGGAATTTATAATCAGATTTATGGGACCATAAGACAAGCATAACATTACTTACCGGAGACGTAGGGGAAGAACCCCATACCCCCTTGGGTGGGAAGAAGAAGAAGTGGTTAGAGAAGAAGGGACACGAGAGGAAGAACCATCGATCACACCTAAGGGAAAAGGAACTATGGGGGAAGAAGATGACACCAAGATCAACAGTTTTTTCAATATCTTGAATGACTTGGCCAAGGGTCAAAAGGCCATGGTGGACCTTATGGGGCAGTTTGCTAAGAATTTTTTGGAGGGCACAACGAAGCAGAACCAAAATGGGGAAGCATTTCAAACAATGGATATGGAATCCATTCATGCACTACCATGCAGATCCACCCCCACATGTACACCAAATCCCCTATACCCACTATGCCTCAATTTTTGGGGAATGAGGCCGTAGGTCCATTGATGCAGGTTGAGCAGGATGAGCCCTATATGACATATTTAGAGGAGTACAGGAGACTAGGAGATGATTTCCACTCGAACATGTCCTTCACAGAGTTCTGCAATACAAAGATCAGAAACAGACCAAGAGGGCCCATGAGGGCCATGACACAAAATTTTGAGTTGCAGCGTACCATTGGGAAAGTCACTATTCCCAACTTTGACAGGGCCTCTAAATGCTCTGCTAGATCATTGGTGCAGAAGCTCGACACTTACTTCCAGCTGCACCAAATGACAGAGTCAGATGCCATTATGTTGGCCATCATGCACCTCGATGGCGAGGCTCATGAGTGGTGGTACCATGGGTTAGTCACCTTGGGACATGTCGGGGTTACCTCCTACCTGGACTTCACACAGAGACTCATCAAGAGATTTGACAGGAAGGACCTTGATCTTCACTTCAGAGAGTTGGCTCAACTCAAACAGACAAGTAGCTCAAAGGCCTATATATTTGAGTTTCAGAGGGTTTTTTTATGGTGTCAGACATTTCAGAGGTTCGTTTGGTGATGGTGTTTGTTGAGGGGATAATGGAGCCTCTACGAGGATGGTTCAAGGCCTACAAGCCTACCTCTTTACAGGATGCAGTTAGCAAGGCTCGAGATATGTAGGATGCAGTACCTAAAACTTGGTTTCCTCCCAAATCCACTTTCACCCTGAAGAATAAGGAAACCATATTACCTCAGAGAGATTGGCCAAGCAAGCCCAAACTAGATGAAGAGACTAGGAGAGAATTGTGGAAAAATAAATTGTTTTTCAGCTTTCAAGAGCCATGGGCACCAGGGCACATATGCATTGGGAAGGACAGAATGGGCAAGGCCCATTACATTGAGGTATACTCTAATAGTGGCAGTGATGAGGATGAGGAGGTGGAGTAGGCACAGGACCAGGGACATCCAACATCAGGAGAGGAGTCTTCATAGGTTGGGGCTAAGGACCTAGTCATGGCCTCGATGTCAGGATTTTTGAGGTATCATACTTTCAGGGTCAGAGGTGTCCTACAGGGGCACAAGGTGACAATATTGATCGATGGAGGAGCATCCCATAAATTCATTGACAATAAGATGGTCAAGAGGAGAGGAATTATGACATAGGAATTCAATGGGTTCACAGTAGTCATACCAAGAGGCCACCAGATGAGTTGCACCAAGTGGATTCCCAAGCTCACAATAACCATGGGAAAATACTCAATGATGGATTATTTATTTATGGTGTACATACCATACACCAATGTAGTGTTGGGCATTCAATGGATTTACTCTATTGGGAGACACATTATTGATTAGAGGACCATGGAGATGGAGTTCACAGGCCTGGATGGAAAGAAAGTGGTCCTACAATCCATGCACCAATACCCACTGAAGATTGTGTCATCGAACAACATGGAGGAATTTATGAGGCATGGTGATATAGAGTGGGTTGTAGAGTGTTTTATTTCTAACAGAAAGTCACCTGACCATCTGTAGTAGCTTCCAGAGGACTTACAAGTATTACTCTACAAACATCATAAAGTGTTTAGTGACATTCCTCCTGGCATTCCACCCGATAGAGGTTTTGAGCATATCATAGAGCTAGAAGAGGGGGTCCAAGAAGTTATCACAAACCCCTATTGGCAGACTAAAGTTTACAAGGACGAGATTGAAAAAAACATTAAATAATGATTGAAAATGGGTCACATCTGCCCTAGTTCCAACCCATTTTCCTCTTACATTGTCTTATTCAAGAATGAGGATGGTACTCTATGGATGTGTATTGACTACAGGGCCCTAAACAAGAAGACAATCAAGAATCGGTACCCCATACCTAGGATCGATGAATTAGTGGATGAGCTCAGGGGAGCGAATTTTTTCTCGAAGATTGATCTTCGATCAAGGTATCATCAGATCAAGGTACGAGAGTAGGACGTACCTAAAACAACCTTTAGATGCCACTATGGGAATTATGATTTTTTGGTCATGCGATTCGGGCTAACTAACGCCCCTACCACTTTCCATTCGTGCATTATTCTTGTGTCCAATAAGTAGTTGAGGAAGTTCTTATTGGTCTTCTTTGAAGACATCCTCATATACATCAAAACATGGGAATACCATCTGCGACACCTAGATGAAGTACTTGGTATTATCGAGAGCCAACAGTTGTATGCGAAGGAATCCAAGTGCGAATTTGGTATGACAGAGATTCTCTACTTGGGGCACATGATTGGGGAGAATGGGGTACAGATGCACCAAGAAAAGATCAGGGTGATCATTGAGTGGCCAACTCTTAGGAATGTGACATAACTGAAGAACTTCCTTGGTATTTTCACTTATTATAGGAATTTTTTTAAGGGTTTCTCATAGTTGACAATGCCACTAACCAATCTCACCAAAAAGGGGGCTTTTGTTTGGATAGAGGAGGATCAGGGGACATTTGATAAAATGAAGCAGGTGATCATTTCATGCCTTGTTTTAGCACTCCCTAATTTCACTCAGCGCTTTGTCTTGGCGTGTGATGCTTTGGGAATTGGGATAGGATCAGTATTGATGCAAAATGGTCACCCCATAGCATTCGAGAGCCACAAACTCCAAAAGTATGAGTGGAATTACTCCATATATGAAAAAGATATGTTGGCCATAATGCATGCTTTGACCAAATTCCGGCAGTACCTAGTGGGGAATAGGTTCAAGGTAAAGACTGATCATAATAGCTTGAGGTTTCCCATGGGACAAAAGGAGTTGAGTGAGCGACAACAAAAATGGATCAGTAAAGTCCAATCCTACGATTTTGAAATTGAGTATGTGAAAGGAAAAAATAATTAACGCCCTATCCAAGATACCCACTCTCTCTCTCTCATGGAGATTTCAATGGAATGGAAGGAACTTTTATTGGTAGAATACTCCAAAAACATGTTTTTTTGTGAGATACTTAATGGTCAGGTCTCCGATGACAAGTACAGGGTTATTGATGACATCATATATTATAAGTACCGGATCTATTTAGTCCAAGAATCTCAGTTGAAGGACAAATTTTTGCATACAGCACATACTTATCCTTTGGCAGGTCATCCAGGATACCTAAAGACTTATAGACAAATTCAAGAGAGGTTGCTTGGAAGGGTCTCAGGGCTGATGTATTGAGGTTTGTGTGGGAATGCCACATCTGTCAGCAAAACAAGATGGAACATACCCACCCAGCATGATTTCTCCAACCACTTCCCATTCCTGAACAAAAATGGGAAAGAATTTTGATGGATTTTATCACAGGGTTGCCTCTGGTTCAGGGGAAAGATTGTATCTACGTGGTGGTTGACCGTCTTATTAAATTTACCCATTTATTCTCCATATCATCCAAATACTCTGTAACGCAAGTAGTGGAATTGTTCTTTAGGGAGGTATTTCGGTTTCATGGATATCCCAAGACAATTTTCAATGATCGAGACAGAAAATTCAGCAGGGGCTTCTGGCAAGATTTTTTCATACTAGTAGGGACATAATTAACGCCTAGTACCAATTATCACCCTCAAACTAATGGGAAAAATGAAATTGTGAACAAGTGGCTTGAGGGGTATTTGGGAAATTATGTATCAAGGCAAAAAAAGGCATGGATCAAATGGTTTCACTTGGGTGAGCATTGTTATAACACCACTTATCACATGTCGATCAGGATGACACCTTTCAAAGATTTGTATGGTTATGATGCCACCACCTTTGTGGATCGAGCATTTGGAGACAGTCGGGCACCCAAATCCAAAGATTGGATTCAAGAGATTCAGGACACCTTGCGAACTCTCAAAGATAACCTACAAATAACACAGAATCAGTAGAAGATGTATGCCGACAAGCATAGAGTGGAGCATAGTTTCGATGTGGGAGACTTATTATACCTTCGCTTGCAGCCATACAAGAAATCATCCTTGAAAATGAAAGGGGAAGAGAAATTGAAGCCACAATTCTATGGTCCCTACAGGATTTTGAGGTGAGTCGGGGAGGTATATTATGAGTTAGAGATTCCAAAGGGGTGTAAGATACACAATGTATTTCATGTTTCCTGCCTCAAGAAGGTAGTGGGACAACATGTTGTCATTTATATAGAGATGCCACCATTGGATGAGGAGGGGCAGTTGATTATAATTACGGAGGAGGCGTTGGAGACTAGAGAGAGGAAATTAAGGAACAAGAGCATTAAAGAATACCTCATCAAATGGAAAAATATACCTATCGAGGACGCTACTTGGGAATGGGAGTAGATATTGCAACATCCTGGATTATAGTTGCTTGAGGACAAGTAATCTCAAGTGGGGAGGACTGTAATGTCGTCGTTGGCCTAGGAGGCATAAGAAATGGTTCTGCTAGCCTAAATTGGTTCCCGTAGGGTAAGGGGAACTCAACTTTTGCCTAGGAAATGACTTTATAAAGTGAAAAGGGGAAAAAGGGGGACATGGTTCTTAGGAAAAATAAAGTCACTTAAAAATTATAAAGTGTGCAAGCACAAAGTGACTTTAAAATAAAATTAAAAGTAAAGTGAGTGGGAAATAACTCAATGAAGAAATAAAAGAGGGGAAAATAAAAGGCGTCCCTCATTTGGAAATTAGATTGTGGAGAGATCTTGAGAAGAGAGTTTAGGGTTTTGTAAACCCTTATGCTTATCTATGGTTTCAGTGTTGAAACTATACACCCTAATAAGATCTGAGAATGAGATCACATCATATTTCGTTAGTGGGCTTTAGTGATTAAAAGACCTTCATTTTCAGAAATCGATTGTGGAGTTTTCTGTGTGGCAACATTATTCCTCTCCAAACTGGGTGCACCTTCATTTTCATGGGTTTTCTATTGCTTGATTGTGGTGTTCATGATCTGGGGGTCGATCTTATTCTAACTTGGGTGCTATCCTGGTTGCAAACTGATCAGATATCTATTTCATGATAAGGGAGGCATGTTTCATTGTTTAGAGAGCAGAGACAAGATCATATTCTTGCTAACAGCAAAGTATCTCTTTGTTAGGCAATGGGTTCTCAACTGATAACACTTTCCAAGCATAAAAATATTCAAATACAGTGTTGGGTTTATGCTCTGGGTATGATATACATATAATCACAGGTTGGGCGCATTCTAGTGGCAAAAAGGAGAAGCAACTGAGTACTCATAGTTCTGG
Organism: Picea engelmannii; assembly: GCA_009831015.1. Classification (NCBI taxonomy): domain Eukaryota; kingdom Viridiplantae; phylum Streptophyta; class Pinopsida; order Pinales; family Pinaceae; genus Picea; species Picea engelmannii. Next base: position 840,510 of record ML782268.1, read on the forward strand.
TGCAATATTTCCTAAGTGGGTCGATATTTCTGGTGCATATTCTTCTTCCAATCACTCTACATCTTTGTAATGGGATGCACCTACAACCGTCTTATTTCTATGAAAGCATAGTGTATATGAGAGGAAATTAATAGAAGATTTGGGTCACTTCCAAAACAATAAATTTATCAAGTAGTGGGACAATCTTCGAGGCCAAGTGATATTTCTACATTATGTTTTGTTGTTATCAAACTTTATTACTTGTTTCCAGTTATGATATTTCATGATTTTTGTGTGAATATAACAAAACCACATATTTGAGGGTATTGAATAAATCAATCAGCAATTCCTATTACATTGTCTATATGACCAATATTGCATTGTTGGTTAATTGAGGAGTGTGTTATTGTCTTACATATCACTCATAAAATTCTTATAGTATACCTACAACATCTAGTATACAAACTGTTTGAAGAAATACCACAGTGACAATTCCTCCTTAAACTCAAAAAAATCACCTCAACTCTGGAAAATATCGGAGAGGGTATATTACAATGCATGCCTAGTGTATCCAGAAAATTGGGCATAGATGTTATACACGATGGTTTCTTAAATATGCATAATCATGATTTCATTGAATTGCATACTTAGGATTCTACGGTTTCACTACTTTTGTTGAACTCTACTCTACACCAACACTTAGTCAAAACTAATCCACAACAATACCATGCATGTTGATAGACATCTAATGTGTCAAACTACATTGTAAATAGAGTTATCTTTTTTTTTTTTTCTCCTGGTCTAGAAATAATGGCATTTGATGCGAGATAATTTATCACAAATTATCTTCTTGAATTTCCATGCACGAGAAAAACCTTCATGATACCCTCAACCATCAACCCCATCAATATTTTAGAAAAAATAGAATTTTTACAACAATGTGAAGTGTGCATACCTATAATGAAACAAATTTCATCAAATGTTTAATCAAAGTTTGCACTTAACTTACTTTTAGAATATGCACTCATCCTTTGACATTTCAGCTAGTTGTATATCCTTTTGGTTGATGAGCCCCGGAATTAGCCTTTTCACTCATTCATTTTCAATCATTTTTCCTTATATAAGTGCCTAACATTTCCTTTTATATACTTCAAACATTCCCAATTCATTAATAAATCCATTTCAAGATTATTTAATAATTCCTTTTGAGTTTGATATGCTTTGAATATATTATGGGGAAAATGAGATTAGTACTTGGGTTGTTTCAAATTTGAATATGTATTTTATGTGGTGCAATATTTACCCTTCGCATGAGTTATGATTGTTTTAGGATTACCCTCATCACCACCAAAGGAATACACTCTAATCTAAGAATATCGATGCAATATTAAAGTGATCATTATACTGTAGATTTGTTGGTCCATCACTATAGCTTAAAGAGGATTTTGAGGGGGAATGTCACCCAGTTCAAAGCACACAGTCTTGGATCCTCTATGAAGTGGAGTGGGAATTATTTTTCATCTAATTTTAGATCTCCACAAGTTATCCACAACATGGGAGGGATCTAAATGCAAGAGACAACTTCCAATATTGTAGAAAAATATTTGAATGAGTAGTAGGTTCTCCAGAATTCATCTTTTGGGGAATCCAAGGTCATTTTTGTATTTAAATAGGGCATGGGAGATCTCATAAGCTAGCTATCAAAAGTCAATAACTATTTTTCTTTCAAGAAGACAATGTAATTTCAAATTTACGTTAACAAAAAGATTAGATTTCTTAGTTTTCAATTGCCTTCTTACTGTGAATAATGTTTTTCCTTGAAGGATTCAACCCCTTGCTTTCTTTGGAGTAAGGATATGCTATGAATCTAAATCTACAATGTAGGTTGAATCCCCTCTACCCATAAATTAAATTGTTGATGTTTTAATTTCTCTTAATCATGGCTATAGATTTCCTTATGCATTTCCATTCATTTTCTTATTGTTTGTTTCCTTTAATGGTTGTATATTCCCTTATCCATTTATATTTAGTTTTATTTCGTGTATTTCTTTGAATTATTTTTCTTATTTAAGTTACAATGTCAGTATTCTAAAATGGATCTTATGAATCTATTATATAATAAACTAAGTCTATAAGGATCGATTAATATAGTAGCATCACAATGATTATTGATTCAAGGTACCTTCCTTCTCATTTGATTAACTTTTCATCCATGTGAGGTGGTGGCCCTAGATCTTCATTTGTATTTTATGATATTGTTAGAAGAGATAGTAGTGACAGCCATTTTTCCTTAACCCATGAGAGTTAGATTAGAATCAGATACCAGAGTTGTTCATTTCCCATTTTAGTGTAGATTATATTTAGTTAGTTGCATATCATTCATAGGAATAGAATGCATCTAAGCAAGTTAATACCTTGTGGTTGCACATACAATGCATAGCACTTCATAAGTTTGCATGATCCCTAGGTTGACAATTTAATATTAAGCTAATGATTTTAGTATATCTTGTTGCAATTGTTTGTCCCAACACTTTTTGCTACCATTACCGAGGAGGTGTTGAAACTATAATGGGTTGAACTTTGTAATATTAGAGTTATACATTGTAGGGGTATTTGTGGTTGAAGGTGACATACAACCTTGCATGTGTATTTACGTAATGTTTCTACTTATTTAATATATTTTTTTGCTAACTTTAGATGCACACATCAATAATATAGATATCTCTTGCAACAAATTTTGAAAATGGATACAGGATAAGAAGAAAATAGTCTACATGGAGAAGAGGAACCTCTATTTCATTGCTTTGATTTCCCATTATCATGAAGGCCTTTAGGTTTGAAATTTTAGTTTGATAACTTGGTGTGTGTCTTATCTCTATTATTCACATCAAATCCCTATCTATCCCATTATGTCGTGTTGTCCTAAACCAATCTCTAACATGTATGAATTGTATTGTGCATGCTTTCTAAGAACAAGGTAGACAACTCAAGGGGATTATACCATTATTTCTAATACCCCCTTAGTCACCTATTCATATCTCCTATTTATCTACCATTCATATTTACATTCTCCACTTTATTTTACCAAAAGGGGCATCCATTTTATATTCCAATTGCTTCCTTTGTGGATATGACATTCGACAAACATGCATAGATTTTGATTTGCACTAACATTAATTATGGAATGGGGTGGTGTGATAAGCTCTTATTTCTCCTTTTTAATTATGGAATGGGACATTAATTATGTTTAATAGGACATTAATTATGTTTAATTATGGAATGGGGTGGTGGGATAAGCTTTTATTTCTCCTTTTTAATTATGGCCAATTATGGGGCGGTGGGATAAGCTCTTATTTCTCCTTTTTAATTATGGAATGGGACATTAATTATGTTTAATAGGACATTGATTATGTTTAATTATGGAATCAGGTGGTGGGATAAGATTTTATTTCTCCTTTTTAATTATGGGACAATTATGGGGTGGTGGGATAAGCTCTTAGTTCTCCTTTTTAAAAGCCTAATTTCTCAGTTTTAATTATGGAATGGAATCCTATTTTCTCCTTTTTAACTATGGAATGGGGCGGTGGAATAAGCTCTTACTTTTTAATTATGGGGCAATTATGGGGCGGTGGGATAAGCTCTTATTTCTCCTTTTTTAAAGCCTAATTTATCCTTTTTAATTATGGAATGGAAGCCTAATTTATCCTTTTTAATTATGGAATGGGGCGGTGGGATAAACTCTTATTTCTCTTTCATTTTTAATTATGGAATGGGGCGGTGGGGTAAGCTCTTATTTCTCCTTTTTTAAAATTTCCATATTTTCTTTAGAGTCAGCCAATGAGTTATTTTCCCTGTACATGATAGTAGGAAATTTGTGGAATGCCAGAGAGAAAATGTTTAATTTTTTTATTAAATTGCGAAGTTGTGAGTCCTTCGGGAAGGTGCATTTTACCAGATTGTGAATAGTGTGAATAGTAGGAAATTTGTGGAATGTCAAAGAGAAAATGTTTAATTTTTTTTATTAAATTGCAAAGTTGTGAGTCCTTCGAGAAGGTGCTTTTTACCAGATTGTGAATATTGTTCAATGAATCACCAATAATAATAATGCTTGGGACTTGTAGATATCTAATTAGATGGATTTGTTTGAGCATGACATATTCTTCATTGTGATTATTTGTGGCGTGTCTTAGACTCCATGCATATCTTATCTCAATATTTCCCCTAAGGTCAAAGATGACCCCTCTCACACTTGCCACCCTGTTAAACAATTCCATTGTTAATAATATGCTTCATGTTTGAAAAAAGAGAAAGTACATGTTGAATTCTTCTTAATATATATTTTACATGAAAGGAAGGTATATTTTACCAGATTGTGAATAGTGTTCAATGAATCTCCAATATTAATAATGCTTGAGACTTGTAAATCTCTGATTAGATGGATCCCTTTGAGCAAGGCATATTCTTCATCCTGATTATTTGTGGTGTGTCCTAGACTCCATGCATATCTTATCTCAATATTTCCCCTAGGGTCAAAGATGACCCCTCTCGCACTTGCCACCCTGCTAAATGATTCCATTGTTAACAATATGCTTCATATTTGAAAAAAGAGAAAGTACATGTTGAATTCTTCTTAATATATGTTTTACATGCAATGCCTACAATAAATTTTTGAATTCTTCTAGAAGAATAAGATAGTCGCATCTTTCTCCTTCCATAATCTCACCTCAATATGCAATACGAGTGTTAGTTTTTCATAGATTGTCGAGAGGTCAACAAAGTCAACCTTCGTTGTGTCAGTATGAAAGAGTGATTTTAAAAAAAAAAATTGTGAGTTTCAATGAAAATTGGAAAGCACTAAGTAATCATAAGTTCAATAAATAGTAATGTTATGACATTGATCAAGATATTGATCCAACAAAATGAAGGCTCTAGCAAAGACCAAACTTGTCATAAAAAATAGGGGAAATAAAGCTAAGATAGTTGTAGCATATATTTGATAGAGTAAATTCATGTCTGTATATGAAGAAATATTTTTTATTATGAAAATCCTATAAAACATGCCAAAATATCAACAAGAAAGGATCAATCATCAAGAAGTGTCTAGTCTTGAGGATTGAACCAAAGTGCTTCAAATCATAAATACAAAGAACCAACTAAAATGCATACACACAACATCTTGTAGAAATCCACAGGTAGCACACTTTACATTGGCATTTCTATATTAGCATAAGGTCAACTACAATGGTCAAGGATTCAAAGATTTAGAAGGCATGGATTTTGAGGTTTATCATCTACATCAAATTATAAATACCAATCAACACACTCTTCATTGGAATTTGAAAATATATACTTAAGGAGAAACACTACAAACAATTTGGACAAGGTTTCATCATAGTCCAAACAATCAAATCAATAATATGAGCTTCAAAGACTGATATTGAGAGTGGAATCATAGCTTCAGAATACAAAAAGATTCATCTCATTTACTATTAACATGTAGGTTGAAATTAAAATTACATTACTACATTTTAGATTATGAATTTTCCATCCAAAGAAAATAGTCACAAGTATTCTCATAATGAGAGAAAACTAGTTCATGCCATTAATATCTAAAACTCGGTCTATATTGCATGTCAATGGTTTATGCAATGGTTATATATATATATATATATATATATATATATATATATATATATATATATATATATATATATATATATATATATATATATATATATATATATATATATATATATATGGAGTATTAATGTTTTCAAATAATTGATATACATTAGAACTCAAATGATATCATTATTAGAACAACAAGGAGTGGAGAAAACATAAAGAGCATGCATCAACTAGTGGATCAAAATCAAGTCCATTTTCCATTGTGGACTCTCATCATAATATCAAACAATTACATACATGGTATGAGTTTGAATATCGTCTTTGCTTCCATATAATATTCCAAGCAAGGAATTGTTTTCAAAGGTTTTAAACAAGTTTCTTAAGGAAACAAGTATATTGTCACCACAAATTCACAAAATTGTTAAGCATGCACAAGAGTTACTATGCAATGTCCTCATCATAACTTCAATAATTTCAATATTTCATCATCAAAATATCATGGCACCCCTGCATTCAATATGGAAGAAAACAACCATCCCAAGAAAAATAGAAAAGAGAAAAAATGAAAAAATTCCTATGATGAAAACCTCTCCAAAAGAAAGTCCTAATAAATATTTGTATATGTATATATCCTCTTGGTGAAAAACTCTCTAAGGCACCATAAGGTGGAGCACAAGTGAAAACCAACAATTACACTTGGGATCTAAAGGAAAAAAGACAATGACCAAAAATTGTATGTATTCCCAACTCTTTCCCAAGTTCTTATATATAGGTTGCAGACATATATTATGGGATGAATTCCAAGCTTGAATAAATACCTCCCAAGGAAAGGGAAATATATCCATTATGGAAAATTTACATAACCATTAAATCATTGGACACTACACTCAATTGGTATGTTGAATATCTCTTCTTTTCAAAAATCCAGTCAAAAATGTTTTAATTATAATCCATTTGACTTAAGGATCATAGTTGCAAACATTAAAGAACTATCGTTGCCTTCTTCTATAAAAACAGAGCATAATACAAAAGAAAATTTTATTATCAAAGTAATTCAACACACCATAGCTTGAGTTCATGTCCAAAAGAATCCATTTTTCATTCCTCATACACACCATTTCATTGATCATATTTTTCTTTGATAGAATTTTCCACCCATTTCCTACATCCATTCATATCATTTGTTTAACCATGCCATACTTATTTCCACTCTTTCCATACTTCTATACATGCATACATGCCTCATTCACGCATCCCATCATATATAATGTTGTACTTTCATCTACACATATTTGGGGCTATACAAACAATCTTACAGAGGTCTACAGAAGTTTCCACCTACACCAATGATTATATAGAAGTTTGCACCTACATCCATGATTCTACAAAAGTATCCACCTACGACCATGATTATATAGGAGTCTTCGCCCATAGCCATAATTCTACAAAAGTCTCCACCTACAACCACATTTCTACAAAATTATGCATTTCCAACACTACAAAATTCCATATAAGTCTGCATTTCCAGCACGATAGACTTCTCAATTTTCATCTATCAAATATTTCCTAAAATATTTTCATATATCACACAAGAAGAAATGGGCAGAAAATAATCATATTGGGTTCTTAAAAAATATCAACTATATCTATCTCTTCGCTCAAAATTTAGTCAAAATCATTGCTTTTTCTAGAAATATTGAATAAATTGTTATGGATTTAATTTTTCCAAATCGTTGATTTCCTTTCAACCCTTCATCATTTTACTACCCAAACTTCTAGGGGGCATCTACTTTACCTTTTATGTCAACCATGGGTGGCTAAATACTTTAGTTTCGAGGAGGTTTCTATTTTCTAAGCAATCTCATTGTGTTTAAAAACCCAAAGAAGTTCTGATTAAATAATGAAGTGGAATATGGCAAGTGTTATTTGAAAACCTACCAATAAAATTTATAGATAACAATGTGGTTGTTATGAGGTGATGCTATGAATCTTGCAATCATTTTCTAGTATAGACATTGATGGTCACATTCTAAAATGATTTTTTTATTTCATGATACAAAAGGGGGCAAGTTGTAAGTAGTCATTAATTTATTCTAAAGCATTAAAGTTGAGGTAACACAAAAAGAGTAATATTTCTACTATCACAAATTCAAGAAATCATAACCTATTGATGTCTCCTTCTTAGTTGTTCTCTTGGCATGAGATTTTGGAATTATGTTATGAACCAAAACCTTAAAATATCTTAATAAATCAGAATTACACACAATGTAAACCAATGTGAGTGTGGAGCACAACTCTAATATACATAAGAGAGATGAGTTACACAATAACTCCTTAAAGAATAAGAGAATTTTCTGCAAATACCCAATACAATCATATATCAAATCACATGATCTCAATTATGACTACGTGATCTCTCTATATACCTATTCACACATTACACATGCGGCCCCTTCATTATTAGTCCTACCACTATTGCATATGTATTTATTCATTGCATGTACATTTAACCCCATATATTCCCCATTTGGGGTCATACTATAACACCCTCCTTCAAAAAATTTGTCCTCAAATATTTGCAGTTAAAGGCTTTACATGTGATGAAACCAAGTTATATGATTTGATTATTTTCTTTCTTTCTTTTTTCCATTGATAATGATCCATCCATCCAAACTCAATTACTTTTGTTCTTAATCATGTATGGATTGTTGTTGCATAATTTTGTTTCCTTTGATTCCAAGCATTGTTTTTGTGATAGCTCCAATTGGTGACCAGGTGAAAACATCATGAAATTCCTTGAAAAGTGTCGTATACTGATGAATTTCATCTTAAGAATAGTTTGCCCCAATAAAGATATTTTCAACAACATCAAGGTTTCTACAAATGTTGATCGGGACGGTTTCTGATATATTCTCCATATTCCCCTTGGCATAGACACAGTGCTTTGGTAAGGGGTTCACCATCTGACCATTGTTTCTACTCACAGCTGACTTAAATTCTCTACCTTTCACACAACTGATCTCAAGGAGGAAATATGATCGATGATGTATATCCTCCCATGGCCTTTTCAACTCAGTCATTGCTTTGATAATAGCCTCATCTGATGGCAGGACAGTATCAAGATAGTCTTGAGAATTTGAAGAATTTTGAGCCCAAACGGGCTCCGGATTATGATTGTCCTCCTCTGTCCGTAAAGGATTTTTATCTGAGTCTGCAGTGGCTTGCTGAATAGTATGGTAAGAGACCTTAGCTGCAAACAAAGGTGTATCCATCCCGAAATGTGCACAACCTTCGACCAATTTGCATGGAGAGGGTAACACCCATGGATCTTGCAAATACCATGTTCTGAATGAAGTGACTCTTGTGATAGGAGCCAGGGAACTCTAATTTTGAAATTCGACTAGGGTGGAATGAATATAAGACATCGATGGTGTGAAATTAAAAGTTCCCATGAGCGAAGGACACATTACAACACCAATACTCTAAGTTTTTGACTGAGATTTTTCAATCTATGGAACCGTGGATCTCGTATTTTCCGCAGATTTAGAGTCGTTAAAATCCATCTAATAAATAGTTACAATCCTTCCCTCATGGGGAAATCATAAAATTTGAAATACCATAGAGACGACAGTTTTCATCACATAAGTCTAACTCCTTCCCAATAACATATTATAGTCGAGCGGTGCGTCAACTACCTCTACTTATACGGAAACTGACTTCCCTCCTAGTTGGACCAGAAAGGAGGAAATAAGCCCATGCATTCTAAAAGATCGTGCGTCGAATGCAATTAACAAAGTGGGATAAGGTGCGAGCTTTGGAGAGCCAATAGATTTCTAACAAGATACGAACATGACATATGTCGAAGATCCCTCATCTACAATGGTCCTCCTGATTACGTGCTTTACATATACAACGTCAATCTGGAAGGATACATGATAAGGAAGGTGAGGTTTCACATCAGTAGCATCAAACTTCATAGTGATTTGGTTAGAAAAATCCACCGCTTCAATCATGGATAACAATGCGGTGTGTTGCATGGGGTGACTTTGAATCACCTCTAAAGTAGACATCGCACACAGAATTTGAGCTAAATCCTCAACAATGGAATAGTTGGGTGTATCTTGAGCGTCAGGGTTATAAAACATCCTTTTGTACACACCCTTTGGTATGCATGACATTGTTTCCTTCTCAGGATTTTCTATGTGGAGAGGCCCCTGAGGATCATAAGTTTCTTTACCTTTTGATGTCGACTCTGGATTATTATAATCACGGGATGTAATTGACAAGTCTACCTTCACTTCTTTTAACTTCGTATGATTTACCATATTAACGAATGTGAATTATCCATCTGAAAAAGGTGCACTAGACGTGCCCCCTTGCAATTGCATGTGGAAGAGCCAACCTGCATATTTTTCCCTTGCAAAAATGGATTTTTCAATACAGCAGGATGTTTTTATTATTTTTGCAACTTCATCAGGCATTGGACTTCTTCCATCTTTGAGAATTCATGAGTAAGGTGATCATCCCCACAAAGCTTGCATGGAAATTTCACCTTTCTCTTTTCATCCTTTGCCCCCTCAGCATTTTATTTTCCTTTTTATCTTTCCCCCCCACTACCCTTCTTTCCCTTTCCTTTCTTCTTATCTTCAAGTTGTTGAGAACCCTTTTGAGTCTTCAATTCCATAGTGTGTACGTCCGAGGAATGGGTGGTGAGGGTGGTCGATCCAAGGGCCAAACCAGTTGCAATTTGTTGTATAGACAACTGTTGCATCCAATTAGGGACCATATATGTGTCTTTTCTTTAGGAAGAACCGAAAATTCCATCGACATGCGGTCTTTATTTCATTTTTTCCAAGTCAAGATTCGATTATGGTACATTAGGCATGATCTCACAGATAATACCTGATGAGAGTAAATCAACTCCAATTATTGTGATCTAAATATTGTATGTTATTTTTTAAACACCCATGAAGTTGTAACATCCTTAGAAATATAAGGAAGCAACGACTTCAAGAACCATTCTAAGAGAAATTTTGGTGGGATCGTGGCTTTGATCAAGCTCTTCCATCTACTCCATTCCCAAATATGATTGAAAATGTGCATAGATTTATATTGTTCAAAGTTAGCTAAAAGATTTTTTCCAACATCATATCGAACAGGGAGTTGTAAGTGGTTGAAAAACACCATGGCGAGATCACCAAACATTGCATACTTAGACCTCTCCAGTTCTATATACCACTTAGCAACAACCCTAGTGAGGGTGTGTTGGAACAATAATAATTGGATTGAATCATCATTCAACAAATTAGATGAGCACCACAAGTGAAACATCATTACATGATCATGCGGGTCTTCACCACTCTTTCATTCAAAATTTGGTATGTTTGAAGGTAGTTTGGTGGGTATTGCAGGCCAACTTGGGTGATGATGAATTGGGTCATTCATCAACTTAGAAAAATATGGCAAGTGAAGGGTTTCTATAAATGATATCATGGTCTATGACATCAATTGATTAGCAACTTGAAAAAAAGGTCCTAGATTGAAACTAGCACTAGGTTGCCAAGAGAGTTTTCAGATGAGCCAGAACCTTGGGTGAAACCTTGGTTCTGGTTAAACAGAAGAAAACTCCCACCTATCTGATTCCCAAATAGAAAAGAATGGTTTCCCCCTATGGACCCTCATTTTAAGTGAAAACCTCCCTGCATGGGGTTCCACTGACCGGGAAAGGGTTTTTCCTCTAGCTACATCCCTTGCAAAGGGAAAGACCCTTGTGTGGTATTCCACTAAGCTTGGAAGGGGTTTCCCCTTTCTAACACTGTAGACATGGTGAAAGGATTACTCTCGAAACCACCAGACAATGTGAATGGGTTCGAGGTGGATGGCATGCTAGCGTATTGGGATCCACTACCTATAGAATCTCCCAAGCCCCCAAGGGGGTTAGGGTCGAAAGACAGGAATGCCCCACCTCTGAAGAAAGGGAACGATGGAGGGATATTATCTCTACCCCAAAGAACATCTTGGTAGGGAATCGAGGAATTCCCTGAACCAACTTTAGAGACTTGGGGCATCGACTGAGACCCAATCAATGTGTTTAACATGTCCATTGATGGTATACCGAATGAGAAAGTGTTTTTTATTGAAGATAATGACATGTCCACACCAGAAGGTTGGGTGGAACCAACAAGCAACGGAGCGGAACTGTTGATAGACGTGGAAATGATGGATTGAATTACATGAGTTTTTTAATTCAACATGTTAGGGCGGAATATCCCACTGGTGACGATTGTCGAAGTGGGAGTTACGGAATCTCTTGACCTAGACACTTGTAGAGCACCTTCCATCGTGATGGAGTGAAGAGGGATACTATCATCAAAGTTCAACTTAGGAGGTGGAACTTGCATGAAAATTGGAGCGTAAGTCCCAGTTGAAGGAGAGTTGGCAAGTGGAGCGAATTCTTTAGCCCCAAGATCAATTTACTCTTACAACCTCCAGCCCAGAAAAATTTATTTTTGTAGGTTCCGCAATAAAAGTCTCAACCAAACTAGTCGATACAAAAGTGTCATATTGAGAAATTCGATGCCTCAAAGGAGGTGGAGGATGATTTACTTAAATTTATTCAGGGGAAAGACCTTGAACTCTCCTCGATCGAGGAGGCACTTGGTTAGACACTTTGAGTTGTCAGCTCTAGATGACCATGTACATGCCTTCCTAAGAAATTCTATGATCTCTAAGCACACCACTAGAAAAATCCTAAATGGAAACAATAGGCACAAACAACCTCATTAATATCCTGACTTAGGTAGATTCGGTCTTGAGATTGAAATAGCCACAAGGTGAGGTAAGGACCTTCTAGACAAAGGCATGAGTCGATTAAGTCCTGTGAACCGACGAATGAAGAGTGAGAAGCAATTATTCAGACCTCCATCGATCGTTCTTATTCGATGCAAGTAACCATGCTTTGTGGGGAACCCTCTAGCAACACTGAAAAGTGTGATATGAAATTTTCCCCAAGTACCATAGGAAACCCCCCGCAATCACCTCTGAGATCCCTAGGAAAAGAAACTAAGTTCACCAACTCGCAGTCATTGTTTGGGGATACAGTTGATAGTCAGGATCGAACAAATGGGTAGGGTAACAAAGATCAAAGACTCCAAAGCACTGCCTCTCATGGAGGTAATGGCACTGACGAAACCCCCAATATATGATCTCTCCACTACGCTTAGTTAATATTTGGAGGGGTTATCTCCTCAGATCTCCTTCACACAACCTCATGTTTAACTCCTATGTTAGAGGAGCTTCATGGATATACTTATACGACAATCAGATTTTAACTCTCCCTAGATCAGACTCCTACATTTGTTTTTGGGCTTGGAGAAATCAACTCTCCAACCTAAACTAAGGCCCTAGCTTAAACTAGTCGTTCACCCTATAAAATGAAAAATTCTAATAAATTTTAGTTAGTGTTCATTTTATGGGGTTTTTATTTACTCAAAAGGGTTTGAACGAAACTAGATGGTGTTTTGACAGACACAATAGAGAAACATTTAAGAACACAAATGCATGATGCAATTTCTTCACTGAAAAATGATTGTAACGACACTTAAAATCAACTGAAAACAAACTCTTTCCTTTATACTTTTTCAAAAATTAAAGAAATGCACTTTTGATTGTATGCAAGATCTTAAACTACTTTGCAATGCAAATCTAAGATGATTTTTGAAATGCAATGTAGAACATAGTGTGAAAGAACTTTGCAAATTGGATTTCTTTTCTTTTATTAAGGCTACTGAAATGGAATATTTTTTTTTAAAGCACAAAAGTAGATTCAAGAAGAAAATATGCTTACATCAAACTTTTATTTTCAAAATGGAAAAATGAAAGGCAAGGGACGAAGTTCAAAAAGCATACACTCTTATGCTTTAATTTTAAATCAAACAAGAAAACAAGAAGGTACATAGGGAGAAAGACTAAAAAATAGATGACTAAGCACATGATGAGCCATTGTACTAACAAGAAATAGAGTGTAAGAAACACCCTACTAATCTTTCTGAAAACCTAAACCATAAAGAAAACAAAACCAACTTTGAACAAACAAAAAAGTTTACCAAAATATTTATGTTTTTCTTTCAATCTTGGAAACAAAGAAACATATTTCTGGAACTAAAAAACACTTCTATAGACTCATAAAATACCCACAAATATCTCAGAGCACAACCAAACTGACTTCCAACAAGTTGGGAAGAGAAAGGTTTAAGTATAAGTTGAAAAAGGTTTTAAATTGTTGATACTGATTCACCCCCCTCTCAGTATCAACAATTGGTATCAGAGCAGGTTGCCTTCAGAATAGTTTAACCACTGGAAGGAAAATCCTGAGCAGAGATGGATGACCATGAGCACATTTCAAATGGGATTCAAAAATTTGATGGAATAAATTATGCATACTGGAGTGATAGAGTGAAAACTTACCTAACGGCTTTGGGAGTAAACATTTGGTACTCAGTTGTAAATGGCTATGTAATCCCAAATAATGCTCCAACCGATCCAAATGAGAAGAAATTTATGATTTGTAATTCAAAATCCAGACATGTTATTCTAGCAGCATTGGCACCAACCATTGCTAGCAAAGTGATGGAATGCAGCACTGCTAAAGAGGTATGGGACAAACTCAAGAATATCTATGAAGGTGATCCAAAAGTTAACCAGGTCAAGCTTCAACGACATAGAGCAGAATTTGAAAATTTGAAGATGAATGAAAAGGAAGATATTGCAACCTATCTTCTTAGAGTTGATGAAGTTGTTAATGCTATCAGAGGATTAGGTGAAGATCTCAATGAATCGTTGGTTGTACAAAAAGTGTTGAAATCACTTCTCTTGAATTATGATGCTAAGGTCTCGGCCATTGAAGAAACTAGGGACTTGACCAAAATGACAATGGATGAATTACATGGGACTCTTATGGCATATGAAATGAGAACAGGTACAGAAAGTGACCAGACAAACAATG
>ML782268.1:869801-939281 GCA_009831015.1 Picea engelmannii
ATGAAGTCTTTTGGTGATGTGTTCTAAGGTATGTTATTTTCAGGTCATCTTACCATTTTTTCTATAATTTTTTTTCTAGAACGATTCAGATGGTGAAATCGCTATGGTATTGAGAAGACATATCAAGGTACCTCTGGTAAAAAATTCAACTCTTGATTCACTATAATTATGGAGATACACTCTGTGGAAGATAGGGTTTGTGACCAGTCCTGAAGCTAGTCAATAATCAGGTGTTCCGGGTAAAATAGTCATAACGTCTTCATCAAGAATCCAAATGAAGTGGGACGAATTTCATTGGAAAGAGTATGGACTGTAGTTTCTTTTGTGAGAGTTTCAAAATCGGATGTTATTTATTGAGCGCGGGGCATTCTATACAAGTTCACTCTCCTGAATAGACCAGAATTGAATAAAGTCTACCATTCTTTCTATAACCTCTTTTTGGGGAAGATTCAAGGAGTGAAAATTGGAGGAGTTTCAGAGAATACATTGAGTAATATTATCTACAGGATCAGATTACTCCAATAATTGAAGAATTGCAGAAATTGAAGAAGTCTCAAGAAGCATTATCAGGTTCTATGTGATGATTGGTTGATGGAGAGTTAAAATCTCTCTTGATATTGGAGGATTGTATCTTCCTCTTGGAGGTTTATCCCTCCCTTTACATTTGGAAGTTGTATCTACCTTTGGAATTCATTACTTCCCTTGAACAATAACTATTGATTATTTCTCATATATTGTGCATGGTGTATTGTGGTGTATTGGTGCAACTCTTATACTATTGTTCATTTCTCATTGGATATAGTTGAATGGTTTAAGTATAAGTTAAAAAAGGTTTTAAATTGTACTTGATATTGATTCACCCCCCTCTCAGTATTAACAGCAACTATGTAGTACAACAACTGCATATGTATGTGACTTCTATGAAGGAAACCCGCATACACCCTTAACCCCTCAACAAGAGAGAAAAGGATCTGGAAGACTCAGGTAGGATTGTATAGACTCGGAGAGTGTTGAAAATAGGCTTAAAACATAGAAAAAAAATTCAACAAAAATGAAAAAAGGAAATCACTCTTAACAACCCAAAAAAGGAAGATTCCCCAGTATGGTCGCCAATTATTTTACACGAAATTACTCCCTATGGTATTTGGGTCAGAACCACAACAAATCAAAACCAAAGGAAACTTATCTCAGACTCCAATTAAACAATTGATTAGGAATAACCACCTACAATAACTAACTTTTAGGAAAAAGGGAGAAGAGTGCACCTAGAATCCTACATTTGAAGTAGATCCCACTTGATGTCTTGCACTATGGAATTTCTTCACAACAACCCTTTGAAAGTATTGCAGAAAAAGAAGCATGCAACTGTGATAAAGTAGTTATCTCCTAACTAACTTAATGTAATCAATTTAGATTCAATATTAGATTCAAAATAGCATACATATAATATTATCATAACCATAAATTAACACAAAGAATCGGATGAGACTGACAATTCTTGTATTAATGACAGAAAAATAGGTTGGTTACAACCTACAACCATTGTGGCACCATCCCGAAACTAGGCTCTGTAATGTCCCCCACCTCTTAGAGAGGTGATGAGGAGACTCAGTGGCCTGGGCACCCCCACTAGGTCATAGTCTCACACTGAGGGGTTAAGTCAATAAGGCTAAAGTTATATTTTTAAGTTGACTTAAGAAAGGAAAGGGATAAAGGAGTAAGAGATAACTCAATAGAAGAATAGAATATTAACCATGGGAGTTAACCTAACTCAACAGAGGATTAGAAGGAAAAAGTATAAATAAGAGGTTGGCGCACACCTATTAGGCATTTTGTTTTGGTATAGTGTTTGCTATTGCTCTTGAGCATTCAGTTTGGGGGTTTTGCTATACAAACCCTTGTGAGAAACTCAGTGGTGAAATATCCACTCACCTTGTTCCGCATCTTGGTCTCAGGGATGAAAGACTCCTCCACACCATTCTATTCTCAGCGCATCTCCATCTAGCGCTTCAGAAGTGTGCAGTTCATACTATTGTTGTGATTCCAGCAAGGGTGCACCATCATCTAGAGGGAGGTTTGATCCAGCTTATCCAGAGGGCCAGTGACCATTCTGACACTTGGGTTTTGTCCGCAGGGGAAAGATCATCATTTTGATGGTTTTTCTAGAGGGTTATCATCATCATATATTTATCTACAAATTGGGACGTCTTGGAGGCAAAGGAGGCGTCTTGTGATTCAGTAAAATTCAGATCTAGGAGGCTACGCTTAGAATCTGAGTCTGAAAATTCTCCCACAGGGTTCATATAGCTTGATCTACATTCTTGATGAGTTGCATGCCAATTGAAGGTGTACTTCTTCAGGGACGAGTTGCCTAGGGTTTCATCTTTTTAGGAGGGTGCAACTCCCTTAGAAGATTCATCAGTTGGAGAGGTTTTCCTTGGACGTTGGGCTTGAAACTTCAGGAGGAGGATCCCACTGCCCTGATCTACTATTTGACCGAGTTTTGGCTCATTTGGAGCATTCTTCCATCAGAGCCAAAATATTGAGGGTTTCAACCTTCCTTTGGAGCATGGTACTCTTCAGTTGGAGAGGTTGGCATTCAGATCTGCTTGGTATTGGTCTTCATCTCTTATCTAGCCTTGGGAGGCTCATTTTGTATTATCGGGAGAATTTTGTAGCATCTCATATCTATTGTGTGTACGGCCATCTGAGGGTTTTACCAGATCGGTCATCTTTGTATTGATCCAACAATACTCATAATAAAAAGGTCAGATCATTGCTTGTGCTTCTATATCTTGTATGTATTATGATATTCATGTGTTGGATGAAATTTGTATGCTCTTAATAACTCAATAAACACCTGCACATCAACAAATCAGTGGTAGTTAGTGTTTCCAAGCGAAAAAAATTAGCTTGGGATCTTTACAGTGGTATTAGAGCTTCGATCCTCCAAACCTGTGGAAGGATCGGTGCATGCAAAGGTATAGCGGTATCTTTATGGGTCGAAGGAAGAAACCCAACAGTGAAACAGAGGCCAAAATGGAAGGATCGGGAGATGACCATGAGGTTGTAGACTTGACTCTCGTAGCAGCGAAATTTAACAAGTTCCAGCAATCTGTCAACCGCACAGAAAGCACATTGGGCCGATATTTGGACGAATACCATGAAACCAATAGAAAAGGACAGGCTGAACTTTCTGAAACATTGAAGAGATTTGACGAGAACATGCAGTTAATGAACCTGAACCAATCCAAGCTAAATGAATTTCTAATGGAAATGGCACATAAGGGGAAAGACCCTGATACATATGGGCATAAGGAGGCTGGTGGATCTAGTGGAATCCATGAGGAGATCAAACATAATCTGAAGAAAGCTTCCAGATCCGAAGGGATTTTGGAAGGAGACATGCTCCAGGGTCAAATGGGTAGCAGGATCAATTCTAGGAGATACATACCCACATTCACAGATGAACAGCTTGGCCGACATTCAAGTGGTAGAGCCAACCCAAGACCATACATGCCCACATTCACAGATGAGCAAGGGAAATAGGAACTGGTTGAAGATTTTGTGGGACAAGTGGCAAGGAGTACCAATGAGTACTACAGTTTGGATATGAAGATCCAAAAATAAATGTCCCTAGACCAGTATTGCCAACTCAAGTTCAAAAATCAACCCAAGATGAACCACAGGGGCAGCTTTGAGTTTGGACGAAGAGCGGGAAAAATAGAGATTCCATACTTTGATGGTACGACCAAGATGACAACTCAATCTTGGGTACAAAAGTTGGATATGTACTTGCAACTCAACCCCATGAGGGAGATGGAGGCCATCAAATTTGCCACTATGTACATGGATGTCAAGGATCATGACTGGTGGTATCACGAACTCACCACACTCCGCCACAATCAGATTGTATCCTATATAGAGTTCACTCAGAGTCTCATTGATAGATTTGATCAAGTAGATTCTGAGCTACATTTTCGGAAGCTCACCCAACTCAAACAAACAGGTACGGCTGAAGTATATATTGATGAATTTCAAAGATTGGCAGTTATGGTACAAGATATGTCCACGTCCAGGCTCATGATGCTTTTCACAGAAGGGCTGATGGAACCCTTGAAAGGTTGGGTCAAGGCCTTCAAGCCCACCAAACTACAGGAGGCTATTTGGAAAACAAGGGATCTGGGTCTGGCTGCTAAGCCTAAGTTCATACCCAGACCACCTCTTAACAGTGTAGGAAGGGACCAAAGACCTCCAATAAACAAAGGAGGACGTGACCCTAAGGGTTATGACAAGGGTCAAGGTAGAATAGATGATAACACCAGGAGAGAACTGAGAAGGAAGCAACTATGCTTCATATGCAAGGAACCATGGAATCCCTCACACAAGTGCATGGGACGTGGATAGGTACATTACATTGAGGTCACTTCAGATACCAAACAAGAAGATGAGATTGGACAGAAACAGAACATGGAGGCAGAAACCACTGAGGCAGCAGAGGAGGAACAACTCACAGGATAGGATAGTATGGCCACCTTGGCATCTATCAGTGGAGTGCCCAAGTATAACACCTTTTGAATGAGGGGGGTCTTGCAGGGTCAGAGAGTCTCTATCTTGATTGATGGAGGAGCTTCCCACAACTTCATTGATGTAGCATTGTTGAAGAGGAGACACATACCTGCAATAGAGTTTGAAGGATTCAAAGTAGAGGTCGCAGGAGGAAGCACCATGCCCTGTGACAGGTATATTCTGGGCCTAAAGCTTACCTTGGGAAGGCATGAGTTGACACAGGACATTTATGTCATGGACCTTCCGGATACCAACATCATCCTAAGAGTCTAGTGGCTCATCACGTTGGGGCCTATCACCACCAACTACAAAATGATGGAAATGTCATTCACAGAGGAGGGAGGATGAAAGGTAGTGCTTTGGGGCATGACAGGGAATGCGGCAAAAGTAGTCACAGCCAAGAGGATGGAAGCCATATTCAAGAGGGATGAAATAGTATATGCAGCCAAATGCAGGATGGTGACACGTGTGGATGAACAAGGCAAGGGTCATTACACTCCAAAAATCAAGGAAATCCTTGACAAACATCACAAGGTGTTTGGGCCTATTCCTCCGGGGGTTCCACCGGATAGAGGATTTGAGCACATTATTGAGCTAGAGGAAGGGGCCAAACCGGTGATCACCACACCATACATACATCCCAAGAAGTACAAAGACGAGATAGAAAAGGCCATCAAGGAACTTCTAGACATGGGACACATCAGGCCCAGCAGCAGTCATTTTGCTTCGTCAATAGTATTGGTGAAGAAGAAGGATGGTACTATGAGAATGTGCATTGACTTCAGGGCCTTAAATAAAAATACCATCAAAAACAGGTACCCAATACCAAGGATTGATGAACTGTTGGATGAATTGCATGGGGTCGTCTACTTCACTAAGATTGACCTTCGTTCTGGCTATCATCAAATCAAGATGAGGGAGTAAGACATCTCAAAAACAGCTTTTAGATGTCACTACAGTCACTTTGAGTTTCTGGTGATGCCCTTTGGGTTAACCAATGCCCCTGCTATGTTCCATTCATGTATGAACCATGTATTCAACAAGAAGCTAAGGAAGCACCTGTTGGTATTATTTGATGACTTTCTTATCTACAACAAGACACGAGAGGAGCATCTTAGACATTTGGACCAGATTTTGTCAATTATGAAGGAACAGTCACTATATGCTAAGGAGTCCAAATGTGAGCTTGGAATGATGGAGGTCCTCTATCTAGGACACATTATCGGAGAAAAAGGGGTACAGGTACATCAGGAGAAAATTGAAGCCATCATGGAATGGCCCACTCCTAAGACAGTCATAGAATTAAGAGGATTTCTGGGAATGTGTACATATTACAGGAAGTTTTTCAAGGGGTTCTCTCAATTGTTTGCACCCTTGACCGATTTGAATAAGAAGGGAGCATTCAAGTGGGATGAGGAGGCTCAAAAAATGATGGACAAGATGAAGAAGGTGATGAGTATGTGCCCAGTCTTAGCTCTTCCAGATTCCAGTCTCCCATTTACCTTGGAGTGTGATGCATCCGAGGAAGAGATAGGGGTTGTATTGATGTAGAAGAGGCACCCTCTTGCCTATGAGAGCCAGAAGCTCCGGGGTCCTGAGCTACTCTACAGCATTTATGACAAAGAAATGTTGGATATCATGCATGCACTAGCCAAATTTTGGCAGTACTTGGTAGGTGCTTGGTTTGTTGTCAAGTCAGATCATAACAGTCTCAAATACTTGCTGGAATAGAAGGACTTGAACGAGAGGAAACAAAAATGGGTAAACAGAATACAGGCCTATGACTTTGACATTGAGTTTTTCAAAGGGAAGAACAATGTGGTTGTTGATGCCTTATCCAAGAGACCATCCATCCTTGCCATAACAGGGATAACAGTTAATTGGAAGGACCGGCTAGTGATGGAGTATGCAGAGGATCAGTTTGTATGCCAAATATTGGACGGATAGGTACAAGATGAAGATTTCAAGGTTATGAATGACCTCATCTACTACAAAGACTGAATCTTCTTGGTTTTTGGATCAGCGTTCAAGGCCAAGGTATTGCAGGCATGCCATGACTCACCAATGGCGGGACATCAGAGGATCAGCAAGACGTACAGGAAGGTAAGAGAAAGGTTCTCTTGGAAAGGACTCAAGGAGGATGTGATTAGGCACATCAAATAGTGTATGACATGTTAGACCAACAAGGATGAGCACATGCACCCAGCAGGACTTTTGCAACCCTTGCCCATTCTAGAGCACAAATGGGAAAGCATATCCATGGATTTCATCACCGGGCTACCAAAGACACAAGGGAAGGACAACATATTTGTAGTGGTGGACAGGTTAACAAAGTTTGCACACTTCTTTTCCATAGCTACCGACTTCATTGCAACACAGGTGGCCGAATTGTTTTTCAGGCATATTTTCAGGTTGCATGGTCTACCCAAGACCATTGTCAGCGATAGGGACAGTAGGTTTATGAGTACTTTCTGGCAGGATTTATTCAGGTTGGTTGGTACGGCCTTGACCCCAAGCACCAGCTATCACCCTCAGACAGATGGACAGACATAGATAGTCAACAAGTGGGTAGAGGGCTATCTCAGAAACTATGTGGCAAGGCAACAGAAAGCATGGGTCAGATGGTTGCATTCGGGAGAATATTGCTACAACACCACCCAGCATATGTCCATTGGCATGTCACCATTCAGAGCTTTGTATAGCTATGATCCTTTATCATTTGTAGAGATTGCATTCGGTGATAGTAGGGCATCGATGGTACAGGATTGGATACAGCAGAACCAAGACATTCTCAGGGAATTGAAGGATCATCTATAGAGGGCACAAAACTAGTAGAAGGTCCAAGCAGACAAGCATAGAGTTGACCAGACTTTTGAGGTTGGCGATTTAGTCTATCTGAGACTACAACCATACAGGCAGGCTTCCATTAAAAGAAGTGGAGCAGAGAAATTGCAGCCATGTTTCTTTGGACCCTACAGAGTTAGCAGAAGGATAGGGGTCGTAGCTTACGAGCTAGAGCTTCCACAGGGCAACAAAATTCACAACGTTTTTCATGTCTCATGCCTTAAGAAAGCCCTCGGTCAACACATCAGGCCTATTGAGGTATTACCCACCATGGATGAGGAGGGACAGCTTGTTCTGATTCCAGAGGAGGTACTAGAAGTCTGAGAGAAGCGCCTCAGAAACCGAAGCATCAAGGAGTATCTGATCAGGTGGAAAGAATTACCCATTGAGGATGCCACTTGGGAACTGGAGCACGTGGTAAGAGAAGCAGGTTTGGAATTGCTTGAGGATAAGCAATTTCAAGCAGGGGAGACTATAATGTCCCCCACCTCTTAGAGAGGTGATGAGGAGACTCAGTGGCCTGGGCACCCCCACTAGGTCATAGTCTCACACTGAGGGGTTAAGTCAATAAGGCTAAAGTTATATTTTTAAGTTGACTTAAGAAAGGAAAGGGATAAAGGAGTAAGAGATAACTCAACATAAGAATAGAAGATTAACCCTGGGAGTTAACCTAACTCAACAGAGGATTAGAAGGAAAAAGTATAAATAAGAGGTTGGGGTGCACCTATTAGGCAATATGTTTTCGTATAGTGTTTGTTATTTCTCTTGAGCATTCAGTTTGGGGGTTTTGTTGTACAAACCTTTGTGAGAAACTCAGTGGTGAAATATCCACTCACCTTGTTCCGCAGCTTGGTCTCGGGGATGAAAGACTCCTCCACACCATTCTATTCTCAGCTTATCTCCATCTAGCACTTCAGAAGTGTGTAGGCCATACTATTCTTGTGATTCTAGCAAGGGCGCACCATCATCTAGAGGGAGGTTCGATCTAGCTTATCCAGAGGGCCAGTGACCATTCCGACACTTGGGTTTTGACCGCAGGGGCAAGATCATCATTTTGAGGGTTTTTCTGGAGGGTTATCATCATCATATATTTATCTACAAATTGGGACGTCTTGGAGGTAAAGGAGGTGTCTTGTGATTCAGTAAAATTCATATCTAGGAGGCTACACTTAGAATATGAGTCTGAAACTTCTCCCACGGGGTTCATATAGCCCGATCTACATTCTTGGAGAGTTTCATGCCAATTGGAGGTGTACTTCTTTAGGGACGAGTTGCCTAGGGTTTCAACTTTTCAGGAGGGCACAACTCCCTTAGAAGATTCATCAGTTGGAGGGGTTTTCCTTGGACGTTGGGCTTGAAACTTCAGGAGGAGGATCCCATTGCCCTGATCTACTATCTGACCGAGTTTTGGCTCATTCGGAGCATTCTTCCATCAGGGCTGAAATATTGAGGGTTTCAGCCTTCCTTTGGAGCATGGTACTCTTCAGTTGGAGAGGTTGGCATTTAGATCTGCTTGGTATTGGTCTTCATCTCTTATCTAGCCTTTGGAGGCTCATTTTGTATTATCGAGAGCATTTTGTAGCATCTCATATCTATTGTGTGTACGACCATCTGAGGGTTTTACCAGATCGGTCATCTTTGTATTTATCCAACATTACTCATAATAAAAAGGTCAGATCTTTGTTTGTGTTTCTATATCTTGTATGTATTATGATCTTCATGTGTTGGATGAAATTTATATGCTCTTAATAACTCAATAAACACTGGCACATCAACAAATCAGTGGTAGTTAGTGTTTCCAAGTGAAAAAATTGGCTTGGGATCTTTACAGGCTCCAAGTTCCTCCACCCAAGGATGAAAATCTATAGGAGTTCCCCCAACACTCTGCACTTTATCAAGTCCAAGGAAGACAAAGGTGTTCTTCTTGACAAGATAAGGTGAATGAAAATTATGGAAACAAGGGTTTCCAAGCAAAGCGAACAATCTCATACACTAGGGAAACAAGGCACTTGTAGGATAATATTCAAAATTCCAGCATAATGGTGCATTTCTTAGCCATCTTTTTCCTCCACCCCAAGGCTCTCTTTTATACTCCATTTTGATGGTTGGAGTCGTTATGTATAGGCTTTAGGAATTTAGGGAATGAAAAATCCCGTAAACTTTGCCCGAAATATCAAGATTATATTTTTTTGAGTCAAAATTAAGATGTACATGGGTTTGTAACAGGGAACCCATGTACATATGTGAGTTTCTTTAAGGAAAGTCATGTACACTATGATAAATGGGGTTTTTAAATAAGTTTTTGAGGAGGAAAAAAAGGGATTTAAGTCGTACAAGTAGGGAAAGGGATGTAATATAGGCCAATGATTCATCATATGCATGTATAGTGGAAAATGATGCTATAACAATATTCCATGAATATTGATGAGAATTCCATCTATTTTCTTGATAATGATAATATTGATCTTCTTGTCTTCCTTGAAATATTTCTTGGTAACAAGGGTGTTGATATGGTTTCACATTTGATGGTTTTCCTTCACTCTGCACACCATTTCATTTGTCTTATTTCCATAGACAATGAAATCCTCTATCCTCTTTGCTTAGTCTTTGATTACTCTAGCCCTATATATAATACCATCATATTTGACATGTACATCCTCCATATGGAGTTCAACTTCTTCAAGTATCTTCTAGTGACCTTCTTGAGTCTTATCTTCTTTCTCCTTCTGAAGCTTCCATGTGACCCCATATATCAAGCTATGACATCCTTATTCAATTATATATTTCATTTCTGATTTTACCTCACCAGTATTTGGGATTCCTCAAGCTTCTTGTAAATTTCATATTCAAGTATTTTGGTAGTCTCTTCATCCAAAAACCTTCTTTTTTCTTGATTTTGAAAATCTTTATTTTCTTCTTTCAATCTCTTGAACCCATCTAGTATTTTTTTTATTATGGTTTCATAATATACATCTTTCTTTTTCAATTTTTCTCTTTACTCATCATTTACCCACTTCCCTTTGCTATTCTTTCCTTGTTTTAGTTTTTTAACCTCTTTGATGAGTGCTACATTAAGGTCATGTATCTTAGATAGCTTACCTCCCTTGTTCTTGATATCTTCTTTTTCTTCTTTTAACTCATATTCAATTTTACACATCGAATTATTTTTAAGTCTTTGACCCATGTTTTGTAGAACACTTCTTCAAATACTTCCCATGTGATGTTTAATCTAGTATCTTCATCAAGGATTTTCCACCACTTATAAGCTTCACCTCGAAAAGAATAATCTTCCCAAAAAAGTACATGAATAATATTTATGTATTATCGTTAACCATTCCATGGGATTTATTTCATATTTTTCTCCGTCTCCACAAACTTTAGGTATTGCCATTGATTCTTAATTGGGGTCTAACCCAAACCCTCAACATACAACCTCAATATATTATCAACAATGATCTCAAATAGTTATAATTATTTTTCTAGTATATTCTTCCATGTTTTCTCTTCACAACAGATTTTGAATCACCTCAATCGAACATCCCAATCAAAAGTTATGATAATTTTAAATTAACATACATTTTAAAACCTCAATTTGGAGATTGTCTTTCTAGTAAACCTTCCTCCGAGTGTATCTCTAAAATTTAGGCCCTTATAATTCTTAAATTTTGGCCTATATTACTCTTACATGTATTCTTTTCAATTCCATAGGTTTGACCAAGATTTGATGTGCAAAGTGAAATTTATGATAACTTTCCCAAAACATGCTCATTGTTTTCCCTTTCCAAAGAGAGAACTTGTTAGAAATGCCACGTGTCAAATTTTTATGATATGATTCTAAAATTTGGACACAAAATATTATAGACTATCCTATTTCCAATTCAACTATTTTCACTCAATTTGGATATTAATATAAGCATATATGACTAGTTTACCTAGAACACCTATTTGAGACTAGTTTTAGGGATAGTAAAAAACCCTAACTTCCACAACATATATCTTGAAAATTATAGACATCCATAATATAATTTTTTCCTCACACTGTATTCGTTATGTCTCAAACACCTGAAAATTATAGTTTCAAACTTCACCGAAAAAATTTATGGTTGTTTGATCAAGAACACTTGTTTGCGACTACTAAGTTTTAGGACTTGTCAAAAACATTAATTTCCACATGATATAAATCCAAAATCATATTGAACCAAAAATTTAAATTTTTACCACGGGTAATTCACTGTTTCACCTCAAGCTCACCAAAAATTTAATATTTGAAACCTCCCATAAAAATTTTATAGCTAAAATTCCAAGGTGACTCATTTGAAGGAGAAAAACCTTAGGATCATATTCTCTAAAACCAAATGTTATGAACCAAAACCTTAAAATATCACAATAAACCCAAAAGTATACACCATGTACATTAATGCGAGAATGGATCACAACTCCAATATAGAGAAGAGAGACAATTTATAAAACAAATCCTTAAAGAATAGGATAACCTTCTCCAAATACTCAATACATTCAGACATCCAAATCACATGTTCTCAATAATGACTACATGCTCTCTATATATACATATTCACACATTAGACATGTGGTCCCTTTATTATTAGGCCTACCACTATTACATATGCATTTAATCGTTACATGTACATTTAACCCCATGTATGTCCCTGTTTGGGTCATATCATATACATTTAACCCAATATATGTCCATCTTGGGGTCATACCAAATTATAGCTTGGATATAACATATGGTTGCAAAATTTATCATCAATGTTGCAATATTGAATGAAGGGTTTTTCAATATTTTAACTTTATTTAGATTTTAGCTACAAAATTTTCAAGCATCGATGCAATTTTATCTACATCTTATCCCCAACAAAGTTTCCCATCATGATGCAGACATCCAAAGACTATGAGCCTTACTGTAGGGGGGTAAAATCATGAATATGGGTTACACTTTTACTTGTCTTATGAGAAAAAAAAATGTATTTTCACAAGTTCTTCAACTTCTGGCATACAAAAGTATTTTTTTATTTAGAATTTCACTTTATAGTAAAAACAAAACTTGTGAATAATTTTGTTAGCTTTCCAATGACTATTTTTCAAATTTTTTTTATCACGATTTGATATGTCAATTTGACATTTGTTTAATAGTATGTTCCTTAAACATGAAAGGAATGATAATGAGTAACTTTCTACAACAATGTATCTATTATTAAACTTATGTTTTTAAGAAACAAAATATACTGCAACAATCTACAAAGACTCTATTTTATTATGACTATAATTATGAATCTAACGGATGAATATTATAATTTCTAGAATTTTTTTAAGTTGACCAAGCTGAAAACGTTGCAGATTTTAAACACATGTTTTTTCTACACCTTGTATCTATCTTAATTTTTACTTAAAACTAAAATCTAAATATACCATTTTGAAGAGAACAGTTTAAGGATTATGAATATATTTTTTTCTAAATTTTTCACTGTATATTTTTAGAGATACCGATATTTCATTTCACCGAATCATAATGTCTGCTGAAAATATTATGCAGTGATTTTTTAAAACAATTAAATAAAATTATATAAAAATAAAGAAAATGAAAACAAATTATAGAAATTGAAAGTACATTCAATTTTGGAAAATCTAGTTTCATTTTTGAAACCAAATTCTCAGTATTTGCAGGAGTCTGCAACCTCTGAAGTTCAAGTAAGCTTGGGGCAATTCTCTGGTTTTTGTTTTCAGTCTCAATTTCATGTTTTCGACCGAAACCTATATTTTAACGGAATCCGTTAAAAATAAACGTTTCAGCCGAAATATTCTTACCACAGAAAATAATTCATCGAAAAAACATTGTACATGAATTTCAAGGGCACCGTTCAATTTGACATGCAAATTGTCGGCCGAAAAAATTCCTCGCAACATTTTTTCGGCCGAAAAATTGCCGCTAGGAATTTTTGAGATCCGATTGTCACGAAAGTGTTACCCATATTCATGATTTTACCCAGGGTTCTCAACCTTTAGCATTACAAAAACCATGTGCATTTGAAAATATAACAAATTGTAGAGCATATTCTCACTTCTTCTTTAAGATTTCAACAAAAGGGTGGAATACTTTGTATATTGAGAGCATGCTTAGAAGTGGAGAGTAGTTTTGTTCGAGAGATATTTTGTATGAGAAATCATATAGTAGTGGGGTATAGGGTTGTTGAAATTGATGATGAAATGAAAAAGGAATATATTTTACATGAAAACTCAAGCAAGGTCTATACATTTGACATGGATGATGAATAAAAAGAATAAGAACTTAGGAATTGTGGTAGAAAAGAAAACATCCAATTGCCAAATTCTACTATTATACAAATTTTGGGCAAGGATGTAGATAAGATGAGGATACTAATAGAGTTAAATTTTGTAACAGCCCTAGTAGAATATATACTTAGGGATTATGAAGTAAAAGATTTTTTTAGGTAATTAATTTTTCCTAACATGTTAATAACTAAACAACAATTGGTCTAATGATATTAATTAAGTATTTATTAATTAATTAAAGGTTATAATTTTGATTAATTAATTAATTAATTAACTACCTATTATATTCAATAACTTAGGTATTAAATTTAAAAGGGATAATAAGTTATATGTTTAAAAAAAAAAAAGGGTTACGTACACGGAAAGGGATAAGATATTAATTACGAAAGGATAAAATAATAAATGAAAGGATAAGGGGCATTAACTATGTGTAGGTAAGGAAGTAAATGCAAGAGGTGGTGAAGGAAGGATATGGAGGGGAAGGAGGTTTACGAAGGGGATCATTCGATGGGATTATTATTTTTAGGGGAGGTTTCTCTTTGATTGGAGAGAGGGGAGTTGAGTTCGGTAGTTGGACTGGATCAGTACAGGAACCAGTTTGCTGGAGGTTTTGGGCACAGGGGCCAGGATATCCATATGATATCCTCGAGCTAGGAAGTTGTCCTAGTTGGCAGGGTGGAACAAGGTTTTGGGAAGTGTTTACACAATTCAGCAGCGGTCAACAAGGCAAGCAGACAAACAGAGGGTTAGCATCAGACCCAGGTATTTAAAATTATGTATTTGTTTTTAATCTGTTATAAAAATTTATTATTCGTTGATCAATTTAAAATGCGTAGGTGCTCAACTTAAAGGAATTATTGAATTTTACTGTTATGTTTGTAGAATTAATTGATGTTAAATAATTTGGTCACTACAAATTTAGAGCATATAAAATATTTTGGTGATGGTGATTTATTTCCATGGGTTTACAATAAACTCTTTGTTGGCATGTGCACAAGTAGGTTCAAAAGCCTAGGTTCATGTTACTTAATCCAACAAAACCCCATAGACACAGGCCCATTCGGCATCACCTGCAAGCAGGAGAAGTCTCACCTGAGGTATCTTTATGGGAACTACAGGAACCAATATTTTGTAGCGGTGAGGGAAATATTGGAAATCCACTATGTCATATGTACACGATCCTCCCGTGCACTAAACCCTTGCTACCATGAACTCGTTACTTAATTACATATGTGTATATATTCATAGTTATGTTATTTAGTAGGTAAACACACACTCATGGTTACTACGCACTATTATATCATCATCAACATTAAAGATAAACATACAAACAACCTCAAAGATACACATGCATTCATATTACAGACATGATAACATCCAAAGTACAATTCTACACAGGGTTATCGTGGTTCACCCCACTTCGGGCTATGCCCACAAAATTTTGTCTTCTTTATTATATTTGAGTATCTTAATTACGCTCTGCACTACAATAGATTCTTAGCATACAATATTGCTCACACCTGTATTTTTTTTACAATGCTCTGCTCTCTAAAACTGTCTTTTTCTCTCGACCTCATGGATCTCTCTCTCTCTCTCGGATCCTTTACATATTTTATATATTATTCTTAGGGTCTTTTTACATCTCATAATGAGTTGGATGCCACTCATTCTCGACTGGAGACAACTCATTATGATCTGGATACAACTCATGCTTGACTGGTTTTCCCAAATTCTGTGCTAGCTATTCTTTCTTGTCCCTCATCTTCTCCTCTTTCCTCTCTCCTCATTCTTGATCTTCTTGATCTTCTTGGTCTTATTTAACTTCTTTATCTTCTTACACATTTTTCATCTACTTCGTCTCTTCTCACTTTTCCATCCCCAAAACTTCCTACCCAATAGGCCCCCAACACTCACCTGTGGCTCGTCCTGAGCCACTTAGGCATGTTGTTTCGCACTCCTCCATGCCTCAATAAATTTCTAGAGGGTGTCCTTCATTCTCTGTACTGTTTTTTTTATTTCTTCTTCCATGTTCAATATTTCCTCCATCGTCTTCTCTTTCAAACTAGTAATTTTGGCCTAGGTGTCTTGCACTGCTAGTGTCGTAGTGCTTTGCGCGATAACTAGTTCTTCTAGTACCCCAAGGGCTTCATATTGTCGTGGTTGTAATTTTTGTGTGATATTCCTATGTTCTTCCTTCATCTATTCCATTGCACTATATAATTTCTTGTTATAAAGGAGTGATGGCATTCTTTTTGTTGGTGGTAGAGTATTTATGCTCTCATTGGCCTGATGCGCTTGTTCCTATGTATTCCTTATTTTCTCTTCGAATGCTTGCAACTCTGGGTTGGTAGTTGATCCAAGGGATCATTTTTTTCTAAAAAATCACAGTGCTCAGAATTGCTTCAAAATGAATGTGTGCGTAGGCCTTGTCCTCACGATCCCAACGCAACTCGAACGAGTTCAAACAAACATCATATGAGAAAGATATTGTGTTCTATTCATTTTTCCAAATAGGAAAATTTTGTTGGTTGTACAGTGTTGACATGGCAGGGTACAGACCCACACATGGCAGGTGACATGGAATGGCCACTGTGCAAAGTGTTGAGTTAGCATGCTAACTAGGCAGGCTATGTGGCAAATAGGTGGACGAATCAGGTTCTAACACGTGTCACATATTGGGCAAGTGTTATGGTGCCATGTGGCTCAGTCGTGGGTTGCCATGTGGCACCCCTCCAGTGCATTAAATGGTGTGTAGTAAGCAGGGGTCAAACCCCTGACCTCTGAATGGACACGTCAAAGGCTTGGCAGAGCCCGGGCTACAAGCCTGCCTGTCGTTTGTTACTTAACCATATTCCTCATTATATTTATTTGAATTTGAAATGGAGTTGTGTTGGCAAAGAAAGGGTTGGGTCTTAGCCCCAACCCTCGGTTCATATACAATGCATGCGACCACATTTCATAACCTTTGGCATGCACAAATGTGGATCCAGTGTTTAACCAATGGTGCAGGGTTTTCAATGTTTACGGCTTCCATACGACCCTATACATTGGCGCGGGGATGTTTGCACTTGGAATTTAGCCCGGAAGGCACAGGTGTTAAGCCATATGGCCACCCCACATGAACAAATGTGTGGGGGCACAATTAATCCATGAGGTCTGACATAAGCAATGGGACGTGGCCACATGCCCCCCATGCGTCCAACACCTCCACCCAAAGGGGCGCTAAACTCGCTAACAGTTCGACATTTCACCCTGAATTGCAGGATGTGCGTGCATGCTGGGTTTTTGGTCAAGTAACGTTGTGGGAGCCAGGTTAGTCACACAGTGGGTGCAATTTGGTGAGAAGGTACAACAAGCTTGAAGGGGAAAACTTCCATAAGGTGTAACTTCTTCATTTTTTGGCCAAACCAGGTGTTGTAGGAAAATTCCCCTACAGACAGGTGAATGTCCTCTTGGATCTTAGACCCCTATGACCAAGATAGAAGAATGCTAACTTTGAACACTGACATTCCTTTAAATGTAGCTAAACTAGTCAAGGGAAAAGAGGAAGAAAGTATGAATACCTTTTTATGAAGTTTTTTCTCTCTCAGTCCGGGTTGAGATTGATCTTCAATTCCTTCAACGAGTTTTGCAATCCAATAAACAAAGTAGACAAAACATACTTCATATTCTAACAAAATTAGTTTAAAACTAGATTCATCGAAAGAGACAAGTCTATGCAAATGTACACAAACTTGAAGGAAACATGCCAAGCATATGTATTAATGAGAACTCAAAAGAGATACTTACAAACCATTGATGAAGTCACAACAACCTCTTGTTTGATATCCTAAATCTTTCTCCCAATACCATAGGTTTGATACCTCAAATATCCACTATCCTACTCCATGGAAATCCCTCATTATATAGGATTTAGAGGCTTAACCACCATGGAGAGGATCACTCATCAGATCCACTAAAAAGGGATCTGAAAGATATTTAGGGAGAAAATATTTCTTAATGATTTTAGGGAGGAAATATCTCTCAAGGATTTTAAGGAGGAAATATTTCAACCATCCACAAGATCCTCCACCTTCCCTAAAAAATAGGAAACCAAATGTGAGGTGGATTCTCACACTTAATTAATTTATTTTTCATGAATATTGATAATAATTCGTGTGCACTTGATTCTCACACTTAATTAATTTATTTTTCATGAATATTAATAATAATTCATGTGCACTTGTTATTTTGGCCTTCATGTAATATATCCCTCCTCCACATTGACTAGGGATTGTGACATAGGCTATTCCATGGTTTCAAGGTGTATGTGACACTTATATGACACTAACAACACTTAGGGTGAGGTACCTAGGTGTGCAAATTTCATGTGTAACAGAATGCCCCCTAAAGTGTGAGGTCAGAATAGAGAATGATGGTCGAAACATTTTACAAATCTTTAATGCAAGGGTGTGGAGTTGGAGAACCTAGAAGAAGTTGCAAACAACCATCAAACAGTATTAATAAATGCTCCATTTACGAGGTAGGCATACCTATTCTCGGAATACGAGATGACTCAAAGCATGGTCATCAACCAATACACTGTGGATCCAAATATTGATTAATGATATGGCCACCAAAGATACAATGTGGATCCATAGCTCCATGAAATGAAATGATCATAGCCACGAGAAATACAAAGTGGAGCTACGAGATGATAAAACATAGCCACAAACCAATACAATTTGGATCTATGTAACAGTCTATATATCAGAATGTTCAAATGATATCCTTCGCAACCTAGGAAAAGCAGTTTAACAGAGTGAATTCTCAACTCAGGGTCTTCGTCCCAATCCCGATGTTGTACGAATCTAGCCATGTGAATAGATGTTTTGATGTCGAACATGGTAGAAACCACTTGATTACCAGTCATTGAGGTAAATCGTTAACAAGTGTGAGGGACATCACCAATGATGTCAATGACTCCCAAGGTACCCTAGAACATTCCAACGAATGTGAATAAATGAGTTGAGGTTGAACATTCGTGGAATCATCTGATCAGAGGTCAATGATGTAAACCCACTGTCGGAAGTGAGGAGGCCTGTCATTGAGGCATGCAGGTGTAATATCCCCAAAAATAATTTTTTATTAAGTCTGAAAATACTTAGGAAATTATTTTCGTTTTTGGTAAATTCGAAATTGGAAAATTATTGCCATTTATGGAAATTCTGAATTTCGAATTTAGTTAATTGTAAATTATGATTATGACTTTTGGGTAAAGATTTGATCTGTCCCAACCAACTCTTTGACTATGACACTTGTAAGTAACAAATATTTTTATAATTATTGTTGAGAAACAAATGGAACAGCTAGGTTAAAAATCAGTTGACCATGACTCCATGATGAGTGGGGAACACGTTGGAACTACCTCAAGGTTGAATGTTACAAGTGGAAAATCAGGAATTTGGCCATTGGAAGCCCCTGAAAATCATGGATTTGAAAAGATATGAAAATTCCCAAGGGGAAAATACCTAGGCACAAATGATTTTGGATATATAGCATATGGGAGGAGGCAGGACGTTGCCTAGTATGATGGGGGGGAAATGGTTATCACTTGCTATTATGAACATTGTTTTCTGAGTGTGAGGCAAGGAGAAGTTTTATGAAACTGAAGGACTATAGTTGAGGAGGAGTTCTGGAGATTCGCCCTCACGTATTATTGGTCAGTATAGGGGGTGATAAGAGCAAGTAGATTGGTTGTTCCATTCTAAGGTTGGGAGGAACTTCGATGTTCCTTTTGTTGTCCCAGCTTTTGTTTAGATAAGTACTCCTAACTATTGTTTGCTGAAATGTTTTATTGTATGATGGTGAAGTAAAATAAAAATGATTTGTATGATGAACCTTGGAAGTTGATCATGTTAATGAATAAAGTAATAAGGTTACTAGATGTTGGCTGGTTAGGTACAGTTTGATTTTGTTAAATTTAGTACTGTAACTGATATGTATTAACTTTTGCAAATGCAGTCTGAAGTTAGTTAACGAACACAGTAATGGAAAACCATGGTGTTCCAGTTATGATAGGCAACTATGAGATATATGTAAATTAAATAAAATATCATTTGAGAGCTATTTTTTAATCCCTACCAGACATGTGGATCACATACACATAGATGTTCAGTTTCAAGTAACATTAAACTGTACAAATGCTAAAGGAAATTATGGAAGTGAACTTGAGATTTACATATATTTCTAGATATATTGTTGTAGGTTAAATATGCAGAACTGTGTTAAATAGTTGAGAATACTAGATAGTTCAAGGCCAAACGAGACTTATAATAATTATCCATATATGATAGGACTATCTATATGTATATATAGATATATATATTTATGATTATATATATATATATAGTTGTTGTACAGAATGTTTCATATTACTCTACATCCAACTACTCTTATAGTAAGGTTATCAGTGCTTGGACGCATGAGAAATGGAGTAAATATTTCATTATTATGACTATGCCATTTGTATGAAATTGTACAGTTCAGTTATTTGAAAAACAAAGTCCATTGTTCGATATATACTAACACAAGAGTAAAGGCTCATTAAATTAAAATACATAAATTATGGCCATCTACCAGAATCGGATCAGTAAGTAAATAGGTATTCAAACTCTACAAAACGCTATGATTTATAAAAATTGAAACAGTGAGATCTTATTTAAAACAGGGGTTTTCCCTTCTTGTTCGTTCTTTAATGGTTACAGAGATAAATAATTCAGCCATCTATATAAGCCTGAACAAATTCGTCCACGATGATAGATTTATAGGACAAAACCGTATCATTCCTTAGAACATAGAGTACACTCTTAAGAACTGTAAAATGAAACCCAAATACCTTTTTCTTGCGCATGGCTCTGTCCTGAATCCGGTGATTTTGAAGGTTGATATTCCTGTAAGGAAATCATAAATGCATAATTATCAATTGTCCAATAGAAGTTAAACGAGTATATAACATAATTACTCGAGTGAATTACAAAATGAATTTATTACAGGAGTTCACTTAACTTGCGAATTGGGAAACCTGATGTTCTTCTTCCCTTTGCATCCTTGTTGAGAAACCGTTCACAGGCTGAAGGGGTGGAGTGGACCAAGGACTTCATGATGGGTACCCTCGCAGCAACAGGGGTCCCATCACCTAAGCCTAAATGGAGTTACCACTCACTATAAAACTCCTTCAAGAATTTCCAAGTAAGCTTCCTATACCCGTGAAGTTAGATACTCGACACAAGTCGCAGGAGCTCACATATATGTCACGATGTGCAAGGCAACGGAGGACCATTATAGGATTTACCAGGGAACGATGATAGAAAACCTAACCTAGAGTTTTGGTTTGTGTTATTTATGAAAAATGATTGAGGAAAAAATTAATAGCATTCACATTTGTATTCCTAAGTCAAGACATAAAAAAATCAACCAAGGTTACCTGACTGTCGAATCAGCGGAAAACTGGAACAACGAAAGGTTTTCATCATAAGAGACCGAACCCTAAGTTACCAGAGTAAAAGAAAAATATACTTATTATCCAGAGACTGGAAAGTATCACCTTGAAAGTTTAAAGAACAGTGAGAATGGAAAAACCCAATCAAAAAATTATGAAATAATCACAAAAGCACCCCAACACGTGATTGACCCTTCCTACACCCTACAGGTAATCTCGGTATTGGAATTTGGGGAAAACATACCTATTACGAGGGTTAACCAGTTGGTCATGTGACAATCATTTTTCTACATGGAGCAAGAATCCTCCCCATCGCCAGAGTCATACACCGTGTGTAGTTACAGGGTTTTTGCAGAGGCAATTTCTTCCAAAGTCACACACCACAATAGAATAATGAACAATAGTCTCGGGAAAAGACCATTCCCTGATGGATTAATTGTGAGAGTTATGCATTGTACCTGGACCATGTGATTAGGGTAAGGTGGCAGAAACTCAGTGGGAACGCAAGTCGAATGATGGGCCAAAGGGTATGCTACAGGAGATAATTCAATGCCGCAGACAGAGCTATTAAGTCGTGACAATTACATCTCTGTAGTTCTTTTCAACATTTATGGTAAAGGGAATGAAAATCCATTTAGGGTTATGATTTAGTTTTCTGGGATGTCTTTTTTTCGTTCTTGGTTACTATATACCGGATTGATGATCCTTACACCAGATTCAGTCACCACAGGATCATCAAACCAACTAAGAACGAGTAGTGTGTGCCAACTGTGAACCATAACCATCTGAGTTTAACATCATGTGCACTGAGATCGTAGTAATAATGACTATGTGTAACAGGGACACTTCCCGCATGCGAACTGGAGTGGACCCACTTTACCCTATAATCATTGTGTTTACATATTAACAAAAACTGAGCTCATGGTATGTCGTATGAGGTCATTCGAGTAGAATGGAAGTTTTAATGAATACACATTTTTTTATAATTGTTCTATACATATAAAATAGAAAATATAAGATGCATATATATCTATATTCGTGTTATGTAAACATAAGGGAATTATTAAGGTATATGTATATGATTGTATATGATTGTGTTATACAAGTAGCTTTAAATCCCAAGCGAAATAATGGTTAGTTAGTAGGATTACTAATTCACCCTGTTGTTGTGAATGGGGTTGAGATAGCCAGAGATAAATACTTATAAGTAACTTGCAACTGCGACAAGGATTAGTATGTATTTGTTAGGAAGTATAGTTAATGGATGCCTGAAAGGTTGGAATGACGAATGATCAACTCTAGGAACCCCTAGTAAAATAAATAAATTAATTGGTAAATTTAGGGAACATTACAGCAGGTCCCAAGGTACTAATTGGTTTCTAAGTCTAATTCCTAGATAATGTGTTGAATTCGATGGGAAAAGACTTGTTGAAGGAGGGCCTTGATGTATCCCCCATCAGCGACATGAAACCGACATAGGAAAGTGATGTAAGATGGTGAATCAAATGAGTATGGAATGACACAGAAAATGGAAACTAGTGATACTGCAAATGGATGGTTTGAAGTGAAACTTCCCTTGAACATGATGAGGCACGACAACTTACTTGGCAGCATTGACTCGATGAGTACCAAAATTTAATGTGATGACAATAAGATAACTCTTCGATTGGACAAAATATTATGGAGACACATGGAAATGGTATGACTCAGAGACAAGCAAATTACCCAACTGTAAGACGCCATGCAAATAGGTGCCATGTTCAAGGGTGACAAAAGATGCCATAAAGGATTCTCAAAAACTTGACCCACTTCCTTCAATTTTTTCTCCACCCAGATATATGAGTACCTCTTTTTAATTTAACGAGCTCGAGGAGGGTAACACATTCTCAATATAACTCACCTTCGGTAAGTCCCTCTTCCTTTGTTTAACGAACTAGAAGAAGTAAGGGTTCATTCCCATATGGGCCCTTCAATGTGTGATTTTAATGACTCCAAAGAAAGAAAACTCGGTGGTTTTTCATGTTTAGAGAGTCTGAAAAGAACTTAAAGACGACTCCAGAGTTGTCATTTTTCGTAATTTTAGTCTCGCGAGGCCGAAAAAAAGATAAACTACCATTCAAAAGACGCCCTTTCAAACCTTTTAACGAGTGTGAAAGGAAGCAGGATCACTCAACAATATTTTCATGTTTAGAGAGTATGAAAAGAGCTTAAAGGAGACTCCAGGGGGTTCCTTTTTTGTATAACCTTTACGAGTCTGAAAAAGTGATAAAATTCTACTCGGTTACATTCTCATGTTTTTTCAAGCATGAGAAAGAACAAAGACTAAGCTTGTTATTGGTTTCATTTTTACACAAGCTTGAAATAAAATTAAACTTATGCTTGTAAATTCCCAACGTAATTTCCAAAGGTTGGGATACCCATGGATGGTTGGTACTCTACC
The DNA here is from genome assembly GCA_009831015.1 of Picea engelmannii. Classification (NCBI taxonomy): domain Eukaryota; kingdom Viridiplantae; phylum Streptophyta; class Pinopsida; order Pinales; family Pinaceae; genus Picea; species Picea engelmannii. The sequence continues at coordinate 893,447 of ML782268.1, forward strand.
CCCGGCTTGAAAAGCTAGTGGCTTAACTCCAGAATCATAATCAAAGGCTGGAGACAAGCCCCCCCAAGCTTCAGTTCATTCACCACCTTTGAAGTTGTCACCAATTTCTATACTAGATGGAGAAAAAGGATAAGGGTGGATGAAATGAAGGTTCAAATACGAGACCTAAAGAAAGACTCGACTTGACATCTACGAGATATAGCTAAAGACTCGACGCGATATCTACGAGATCTAGTGAAAGACTTGACTTGATGGGAGAGGTGATTGTTTCATTTTTTATCGAGATTGACACAAGAAAAGAACTATGCTCAAGACCTATGTTTCATTTTTTAATGAGCTTTCCACAGAGAAGCAAAACTATGCTCATGGCTCTGGGTTCAATCCCTAGATTTTTATTTCATTTTTTAACGAGCTTTCTATAGAGAGGAAAATCATGCTCATTCTTATGTTTCATTTTTTAACAATCTTTCCATAGAAACTTAAAAATATGCTCGTGCTTCTGTTTCATTTTTTAACGAGCTTGCCACATAAACGTAAAACTATGCTCATGGATTATGTTTCATTTTTTAATGAGATGGAAGAAGTAAGGGTTTGTTCCCATAATGATCCCTTTAATGTGTGATTTTAACGAGTCCAAAGAAAAAAAACTCAGTGGTTTTTCATGTTTAGAGAGTCTGAAAAGAACTTAAAGACAACTCCAAGGTTGTCATTTTTCATAATTTTAGTCTCACGAGGCCGAAAAAAAGATAAAATACCACTCGAAAGATGCCCTTTCAAACCTTTTAACGAGTGTGAAAGGAAGCAAGATCACTTGACAATATTTTCATGTTTAGAGAGTCTTAAAAGATCTTAAAGGAGACTCCACGAGGTTCTTTTTTCGTATAACCTTTACGAGTCCGAAAAAGTGATAAAAGTCTACTCGGTTACATTCTCATATTTTTTCGAGCGTGAGAAAGAACAAAGACTAAGCTCGGTATTGGTTTCATTTTTACACAAGCTTGAAACAAAATTAAACTTGTTCTTGTAAATTCCCAACATAATTTCCAAAGGTTGGGATACCCATGGATGGTTGGTACTCTGCCCCCATCTTGAAAATCTAGTGCCTTAACTCCAGAATCATAATCAAAGGCTGGAGACATGCCCCCCCAAGCTTCAATTCATTCCTCGACTTTGAGGTTATCACCAACTTCTCTACTAGATGGAGAAAAATGATAAGGGTGGATGAAAGGAAGGTTCAAATGCGAGACCTAACGAAAGACTTGACTCGACATCTACGAGATGTAGCTAAAGACTCGACTCAATATCTACGAGATCTAGTGAAATACTTGACTTGATGGGAGAGGTGGCTATTTCATTTTTTAACAAACTTGACACGGGAAAAGAACTATGCTCAAGACCTTTGTTTAATTTTTTAACGAGCTTTCCACAGAGAATAAAAACTATGCTCAGTATTAGTTTCATTTTTACACAATATTGAAACAAAATTAAACTATGCTTGTAAATTCCCAATGTAATTTCCAAAGGTAGGGATACCCATGGATGGTTGGTACTCTGCCCCCATCTTGAAAATCTAGTGGCTTAAATCCATCATTATAATCAAAGGTTGGAGACATGAGAATGTAACCAAGTAGAAGTTTATCACTTTTTCAGACTCGTAAAGGTTATACGAAAAAGGAACCCCTTGGAGTCTCCTTTAATCTCTTTTCAGACTCTCTAAACATGAAAAGATTGTCGAGTGATCTTGCTTCCTTTCACACTCATTAAAAGGTTTGAAAGGGCGTCTTTCGAGTGGTATTTTATCTATTTTTCGGCCTCGCGAGACTAAAATTACAAAAAAATGACAACCCTGGAGTCGTCTTTAAGTTATTTTCAGACTCTCTAAACATGGAAAACCATCGAGTTTTCTTTCTTTGGACTCATTAAAATCACACATTGAAGGGCCCATATGGGAACGAACCCTTACTTCTTCCATATTGTTAAACAAAGGAAGAGGGACTTACCGAAGGTGAGTTCTATCGAGCATGTGTTACCCTCCTCGAGCTCATTAAATTAAAAATAGGTACTCATCTATCTAGGTGGGGGGGGGGGAATTGAAGGAAGTGGGACAAGTTTTTGAGAATCCTTTATGGCAGCTTTTGTCACCCTTGAACATGGCACCTGTTTGTGTCTAGTCTTATAGTTGGGTAATTTGCTTGTCTCTGAGTCATGCCAATTCCAATGGAGTCGCCAATTTTTGTTGTAGGAAAATTCCTTTGCAAACAGGTGAATGTCCTCTTGGATCTTAGACCCCTATGACTAAGATAGAAGAATGCTAAATTTGAATACCGACATTCCTTTAAACGTAGCTAAACTAGTCAAGGGAAAAGAGGAAGAAAGTATGAATACCTTTTTATGATTTTTTTCCTCCCTCAATCTAGGTCTAGTTTGATCTTCAAGTCCTTCAACGAGTTCTGCAATCCAATAAACAATGAAGACAAAACATACTTCCTATTCTACCAAGATTACTTTAAAACTAGATTCATCCAAAGAGACAAGTCTATGCAAACGTACACAAACTTGAAGGAAATAGGCCAAGCATATTTATTAATGAGAACTCAAAAGAGATACTTACAAACCATTGATGAAGTCGTAGAAGCCTCTCCAATTCCTCCTCATCCAGCGCTTTCACAAAGCTCCCAAGACCATAGGTTTGATATCCTAAATATTTCTCCCAAGACCATAGGTTTGATCACTCAAATCTCCACTATCCTACTCCATGGAAAGCCCTCATTATATAGGATTTGTAGGCTTAACCACCGTGGAGAGGATCACTCATCAGATCCACTAAAAAGGGATCTGAAAGATATTTAGGGAGAAAATATTTTTTAAGGATTTTAGGGAGGAAATATCTCTCAAGGATTTTAAGGAGGAAATTTTTCAACCATCCATGAGATCCTCCACCTTCCCTAAAAAATAGGAAACCAAATGTGAGGTGGATTCTCACACTTAATTAATTTCTTTTTCATGAATATTAATAATAATTCATGTGCACTTGATTCTCACACTTAATTAATTTATTTTTGATGAATATTAATAATAATTCATGTGCACTTGATTCTCACACTTAATTAATTTATTTTTCATGAATATTAATAATAATTCATGTGCACTTGGTATTTTGTCCTTCATGTACTATATCCCTCCTCCACATTGACTAGGGATTGTGACATAGGTTATTCCATGGTGTCAAGGTGTATGAGACACTTATATGACACTTACAACACTTAGGGTGAGGTACCTAGGTGTGCAAATTTCATGTGTAACACCAGGTGCAGAAAGAGCCTAGCTAGGGGTTTTTGGACATTCTAGAGCCATTGGAGCCATCTATTTTGTATTTTGAGCACTTTAAAAGAAATTTTTAATCATAATGAAAATGATCCAAGGGAAGCTAGACCAGGAGATGTGGCCCAAGAGAGGGGTGAACTCCTTTATCATTTGTTGTGTTATGTGTTCATTTATTATGGTTGTTATATGACTGATATGTTGTTCATGATTAAGTAAAATCTCATTAAACTTATGTGATAGTAACTTGATCCAATTACCCAAACACATACCATTTTTACACTTACAATTTAAAAGAAAACAAACCCATTTCAATTTTCAAATCAGTTGGTATCAGAGAAAAGGTTTGAGGGTTTGATTATTTGTGCAAGTGTTGTTTTATGATGCTTACAAGGTTGAAGCTCACAAGAGGAGACGAACATCTTGTGGAGCCAAGTTCTCATATCTCAAGAAGGAGAGTTTCACATTCACCTTAGGGTTCAAGGAGACATTCACCAAGCATGTCTTATATGGGGAGTCAAGAGCACCTTTCTTCAGAAGAGGAAACTTTCAGGAAAGCTTTCTTTGATATGGATGAAATGGTGAAAGTGTTATTTGATGAAAGGAATGCAAGATTGCAGGGTGAAAGTTATAATCCTCCAAAAGATGATGGAGACCATGGTGATAAAAATCCAAAGGGAAATGAAGGGAATGGTGATTCTCCACCTCCTTCACCTCCATATTCCACTTCTTCTACCATTTCACAACCACCTCCAAATTCTCCAAAAGAACATGGTAAAATTCTTCCACAAACTCCTTTACTAAAGCTTGATATTAAGTTTGAATTGCCAATGTACAATAGATAGGTAAATGCTAAGAAATTGGATAATTGGATTCATCATATTGAAGTGTATTGTAGGATACAAAGAATCACATATGATGAAACTAAGATTCAGCTTTCTTCTTTAATATTGGACAATGCAGCACTCATTTGGTGGGAAGCCAAAATTCAAGAGGACATGAATAAACATGGTAACGTTGTATCCTCTTGGAATGATTTTATTGTTGTAATTAAAAGGAAATTTTATCCATTAGCATACATGCAGAAAGCTATTATGGATTGGAAAAAATTTAGACAAGCTAAAGGACAAGATGTGCAAAGGAGAAGAGAAGAATTTAGGAGAAGAGATTTGGTTGTGGGTATAGATTTGTCTTCTCAAGAAACTTTACTCAAATACATTAGGGGTTTGCATAGCTACTTGAGGCATACAATACTCATGTTTAACCCTTCAAATCTAGATGGTGTTTGTGTACATGAAACTCATTTAGAGGCAAGAGGGAGGAATGAACCTCAAGAGGGCAGCAAGAATCCTTTTTATAATGGAGACAAGGGAAAGAGGAAGTTTGAAGGAAATGGAAGGAAAAATGCTTCAGTCAAGAAAGAGAGAGAGAAACTCTCATGTAAACATTGTTCAAAGGATGGCCATGATGAAGACCATTGTTGGAAAATTCATCCTGAAAAGAGACCCAAAAATTTCAACAACAAAGAGAAACCAAACATTGTTGCAACTGTACAACAATATTTAGGATCTGATTCAGAAGATGAAACAAAAATCAGAGCCATGGGTTTTCAAGGTAAGAATTCTATTGCAAGTACTATCTCTTCAAGTAGTAGTATCCTTAATGTAACTCAAAATGAAAAAGAAAGAATAGATCTTTTTCACATAAGGGTAATTTCAAAACATACCAAGACAGATACTCTCTTTGATACGGGATCACAAGAAAACCTCATTTTTTAAGACACTATCAATAAATTGAATTTGGAAACTACTCCACATCCTAACCTTATCCTCTAGGATGGATATGTGACAATGCCAAATTGCATGTGACAAGAAGATGTAAACTTAGATTTTCCATCACTGCAAACTATATAAATGAGGTAAAGTTTGATGTTATTCCATTGGATATTTGTGGTATTGTGTTGGGAAACACATATTTATATAATAGGAGAGCCATATTTCATCGTCATGAGAACAAATATCATTTGTTCAAAAATGGAGTTGAGTACATTGTTAGAGCACATACAAAGAATATGAATTTGTCACTTACAAATGTTGGACAAATGAGGAGATTAATCAATGCTAGTAAGAACCTTGTACTTTTAATGATTAAACCCAAAGACAATGATGAAGAAGAAGTTTCCCAAGGGTGTGATGCAAAGTTACAATCTGATTTATATGAGGTTGTTAAAAAAAATGTTGAGATGTTTCAGGAACCAAGGGGATTTCCTCCTAAAAGGGGTATCCAACAAGAGATTCTTTTGCAGCAAGATGGTCCTCCTCCAAACATTGACATGTGTAGGATGTCAGTCATTGAGAATGTTGAAAACAGAAAACAAGTCCAAGAGTTGCTTGACAAAGAGGTCAACAAACCAAGCACTTCACCATGTCGGTCACCAATTGTTTTGGTACCAGAAAAAGATGGTATATGGTGTATGTGGGTAGATTTCAGAGCCTTGAAAAATACTACAAATATGATTGTTGAAGAAGACACATGGAAGAAAGCTTTGAAAGAAAAGCAAGTTCCATTGCATGCCTTGACAAGCTATCTATTCCACTTGGTTATAAGGTATAAAAAATACATTTATGACAAAGTTGTTGATATGCTTACTAGGCCTATTGTTAGTGCTTTGGTTATTTTTTAAGCATAATCTTATCATGCATAAGAGCTATGTTGAGAAGTATGCTTTAGATGTTGATTTCAAAGATGTTTATGTAACTTTGTGGCATACTAACCAAGTTGAGGAATTGGATTCCTATGTGCATGGTAAACTTTTGTATCTTGGCAATCTATGTTTTTCATAGGGTGAAAGAGTCAACGTGATAAGGGAAGCACATTCTTCTCTTGTTGTTGGCCATTTTGGTGTAGGCAATATGGTGGCTAGTTTGCAAAGCAATCATCCTAAGTTTTGGGATGATCATCTACACTACTTTCAGCATGATTATAATTGGGCTAAGTGTTCATTGACTCAAACACCTCCAATTGAAGCATGTTTTGGCTATTTGCCAAAATCTCCTTTAGATTTTATCTTTGGGAAATATGTTGCTATTGATCATAATTATGACATTGATAGAGCAAAGAAGTTCATTGAAAAAAGTTAGTTGGTGCAGAAAATGGTACAAGAACAGTTGGAAAAGAGTGAATCCAAGTACAAGACAAGGCATGACAAGTTTCGTGTTGGTCTTAGAAGCACAAATCCAATCAAGGCCAAGAAACGTAGTCTTTTGGAGGTCCAAAAGCTTCCCAATGGAGAGGAGTGATCCAGGGCATCAAATTTTTCTCAAAAATAAAAGTGCTCAGAATTGCTTCAAAATGAACATGTGCGTCCTCGTCCTCACGATCCTAATGCAACTCAAACGGGTTCAAATGGATGTCGTATGAGCGAGATATCGTGCTCTGTTCATTTTTCCAAATAGGAAGAATTTTGCTGACTATACAGTCTGTACAGTGCTGACGTGGTAGGGTATGAACCCACATGTGGCAGGTGATGTCGACTGGCCACTGTGCAGAGTGTTGAGTTGGCATGCTGACTAGATAGTCTATGTGGTAGATAGGTGGACGAATCAGGTTCTGACACATGTCACATATTGGGAAAATGTTATGGTGTCATGTGGCCTAGTGGTGGGTTGCCACATGGCACCCCTCCGGTGCATTAAAAGGTCTGTATTCCACGAGGGTTGAACCCCCAACCTTCGGATAGACACGTCAAAGGCTTGGCAAGGCCCGGGCTACCATCTCGCTCGTTGTTTGTTACTTAACCATATTCCTCGTTATATTTATTTGAATTTGAAATGGAGTTTGGTTGGCGGAGAAAGGGTTGGGGATTAGCCCCATCCTCTGGTCCATATAAAATGCATGAGACCACATTTCATAACCTTTAGTGTGCACGAATATGGATCCACAATCTTTAACCAATGGCGCAAGGTTTGCAATGTTTTATCCCCTGGTCACTACACGGCTTCCATACGGCCTTATACATTGGTGCAAAGATGTTTTCACTTGGAATTTATCCCAGAAGGCGTGGGTGTTAAGACATATAGCCACCCCACATGACCAAAGGCATGGAATTTGGGCACAGTTAAGACACAAGGGTCGAGATAAGCATTTGGACGTGGCCACATGCCCCCCATGCATCCAACACCTTCGCCCAAAGGGGCGCTAAACTCGCTAGTCGTTCGACATTTCACCCTGAATTGCGGGATGCATGTGCATGTTGGGTTTTTGGTCCAGTATCACTGCAGGAGCTAGGTTAGTCACACAGTGGGTGCAATTTGGCAAGTAGGTACAACAAGCTTGAAGGGGAAAACTTCGAGGAGGTGTAACTTCTTCATTTTTTGGCCAAACCAGGTGCATAAAGAGCCCAGCTAGGGGTTTTTGGACACTCTAAAGCCATTGGAGCCATCTATTTTGTATTTTGAGCACTGTAAAATCACTTTTTAATAATAATGAAAATGATCCAAGGGAAGTTGGACCAGGAGATGTATCCCAAGAGAGGGGTGAACTCCTTTATCATTTATCGTGTTATGTGTTCATTTTTTATGGTTGTTATATGACTGATATGTTGTTCATGATTAAGTAAAAACTCATTAAACTTATGTGTTAGTAACTTGATCCAATTACCCAAACACATACCATTTTTACACTTGCAATTTAAAAGAAAACAAACCCATTTCAATTTTCATATCAGTGGTAAGCTCTATCCAGATCCATGTGCCTTTGTCTCACATATTTATGCATTCATGTTCCAAGATTTTGATTTTGACCAACGATGTCTGATTTTTCCTTTCCCTTTGTCCCCTTTCTTCTGGTGGTGTCCTCGAAAATGGAACCATTTGTTGGCATGCGCACATGTAGGTTCAAGACCCTGGATTCAATTTAATTAGTCCAACAATACCCTATAGACACCAGCCCTATCGGCATCACCTGAAAGAAAGATAAGTCTCACCTGAGGTATATTTATGGGAACTGCAGGAACCAAGATTTTGCAATGGTGAGGGAAAGATTGGAAATCCACTTTGTCATATCTACAATATCCTCTCGCGCACTAAACCCTTGCTACCTTAAACTCGTTACGTAATTACATATGCGCATATATTCATATTTATGTTATTTAGTGGTTAAACATACATTCACGGTTACTGTGCACTATTATATCTTCATCAACATTAAATATAAACATATAATTGCCTTAAAGATAAACATGCATTCATATTACAGACATGAATTAAGATCCAAAGTATAGTTCTACACAAGGTTACCGTGGTTCACCCCACTCTGGGATACGTTCACAAAAGGTTGGATTCTTTATTATATTTGAGTATCTTGATTGTTTTTTTCACTACAATGGATGCTTAGCATACAATATTCCTCACACATGTATTTTGTTTACAATTCTCTCTTCTTCGAAACCCTCTTTTTCTCTCGACCTCATGGATATCTATCTCTCGGGTCCTTTACATATTTTATATATTATGATTAGGGTCTTTTGATAGCTCATAATGAGTTGGATACCACTCATGCTCGGTTGGCGAAAACTCATTATAAGCTGGATACAAATCATGCTCGGATGTTTTTCCTGGATTTTGCACTAGTTGTATTTCCTATCCTCCGTCTTCTCCTCTTTCCTCTCCCCTCATTCTTGATATTATTGATCTTCTTGGTCTTCTTTATCTTCTTGATATTCTTGATATTCTTGCGCCTTTTCCCTGTACTTCGTCTCTTCTCTCTTTCCCATCCCCAAAATTGCCTATTCAACACTCTCACACCAAATACAAGGATGAAAACAATTATTTATACAATGCTTAATACACGTCGTTATCTATAGTTTTTGCATCAATAAAAAGGTTGGTAAATTGGTAAAGAGATTTTGATCCTTGAGATGATGGTGTAGAGAGGAAAAATTATTGTGGATATTTTATAGCTAATAACAAATGGATTCATACAAAGAGGTATAATCAAAGAGAAATTGAATAAAGAAGACCACAGGAATTTCAAAGTCTTGATTCATTTTGGTATTTTTTTCATAAAAGCATGCAACCCTTTAGATCGGGGGTATGATGAGCCTAGAAATTACCCTTTTCACTTATTTCTTTCTCATCCATTTTTCCTTATATAACTACTTGAAATTCCTTCTTTTGTATTTAATGCATTCGCAATTCATTATAAATCCATTTAATTTAAAAGAAATAAATAATTATTAATATAAATCATTAACATACACATAATACATTTTATAAATAAAACAACATAAACATCAGCAAGATATGAAAAGGAATAATGTATATGAACATTAATATCAAAATCATTATATATGTCAAATATACATGTAAAATACACATCGAAACAATAAAATGCATACATGTCGACAACTACAATAAGATAGTTCCACCACCAGAGCCATAGGCATCAATACCTATGCCACCAGAGCCAAAGGCATCAATGCCTCTACCATATAATAATGTAAAAGGTAGAATATAAGGAGAAGATAGTGGTTGATATACTACTGGAGGAGATGATGGCCAATTAACTACTAGAGGAGATGGTTGTTGATATATTGTGGGAGGAGAAGATGGTGGATGGTGGTGGAGGAGGAGGAGATGGAGGAAATGGTGGTTGATTTTCTCATGAAGGAGATGGTGGTTGATTTTCTCATGAAGGAGATGGTGGAGGTGTAGGATCACCATTATTAGCAGATGAATATGAAGTAGGTAATTCCAAAGAAGAAGACCAATATGAAACCCTCAACCTTTTGAGTAGGTTGAGGGCATCAATAAAATTATATTAGGGGGAAGAATAAACCATATCATTGAAATTTCAAGGTCCCATATAATCTCCCTAGATCATGCAAGTACCAATCCATGGAGATCCATTAGTGCACATATTTGATCCATCATATATTGACAAAATCAATGATATATCCTACATGTCATGTCAGGTCTCTGCAGCTAATATGCCTCAACCATATCCTCATCTTATTGGGAAGGAACCTTCCCAATGTACATCCCAACATCTACAAAAAAATAGTAGACAACAACAATTACAATTTAATCAAAATATTACAATCAATTACATGTTTATTAAATAAGACAAAAAAAAATGCAACTAGATTAATCAAAATATAACAATAATATCGTCTCTCATATCTAATGGTGTTTTGACCCAAGGGGGGCATATATATATAGCTAAATGTATATGATACAACCCCAAGGGGGGGAATATATGGGCCTAAATGTACATATAATGTGTAAATATATGTGTAATAGGGTCGGCCTAGTAGTAAAGGGGCCTCATGGGAAAGTGTGAACAACTATATATAAGGGATCATGTATTCATTAGTGTGACATGTGAATTGTGAAGTATGAAAGGTATTTGGTTATTTGGAGGGGGTTCCCCTATTATTTAATTATTTATGGTGTAAATTATATATATTGCAGTTGTGATCCACGCTCACATTCTATACATGGTGTGTAATCATGTTATTTTATGATATTTTGAGCATTTAGTTCATTACATTTGGTATTAGAGCACTAATCCTAGGGTTTTCCTTCCTCAATACAATCATTTTGAAATCTTCTCTATAATTTTTTTTATTGAAGCCACTTCAGAAGCTTAAACCTAGAGGATATTTAGAATACTTATCATAGTACTTGTGGTACAAATTTCATCTTCTGTGTCGTTTTACTTTTGGAAATACACTCTGTGCAAGATAGGGTTTTTGACTAGTCCTATAACTAATCTCAAACAGGTGTTCCGGGTAAAACAATCATATAATATTCATAAAGGATCCAAATCGAGTGATATCAATTTCATTGGACCGGGGACAGTCTTTATTATTTTTTGTACAATTTTCATAATTTTAAATCGATTATTGTGTGTGGGGCATGCTATACAAGTTCTCTCTCCTAGAAAGAAAAAAAAAATCAAAAAGGTGTGGGGAAGTTACCATAACTTCCACTTGGCACATCCAATTTAGGTCAGACCTGTGGTATTATAAATTAGACATTTTAGAGTACTACAGGTCACAATTTTAGACTTCTAAGGGCTAAAATTACAGAGATACATCAGAAGCAAGGTCGGTTAGGAGGACAGACTCCAAATCAGGGTTTCAAAGGCATGTTCACTTAAAACTATCAAAACTTTTGATTGGAATGTCTGATTGAGATTATTAAAAATAAATTGGAAAGAGGAAACCTAAAATATTATATGGGAACAATGATTATAACTATTTGAGATCATTATCCTTAATATATGAGGAGGTTTTCAATTAATTGTCAATGGAAATACCTAAATTTACAGGAGATGAAGATAAAGATGAAATCAATCCTACGGAATGGTTGAGTTTGGTAAAATAATATAATATAACTCCTTCGAAGGAAAGAAATTACTTTTTTTCTTAATCTTGGAAGTGGTGGATGATTATTGATCAAGATACTATATGGCACTGCACATGGGAAAAATTTGAAGAACTCTTCTCAAATAAATGGATTAAGGGTATAAATATAGAGGAAATGTATAGAATTCAAGATGAGTTGAAAGAAGAAAATAAAGAGATCAAGAATAAATATGATGAGTTTTCCAAGATGCAACCCCTTAATGAATCACTCATTAAGGAGGTTAAGAACCTAAAGCAAGAAAATACTAGCAAAGGCAAGTGGGAAAAAGATGAATCAAGGAAGATTTGAAAAAGAAAGATGAAAAGATGTTGGTTGTGGAGCCTAATTGTCTTCCTGATTCGGAGGTCTTTGTTTTCAGCCATGTTTATGCCCCATGAACATTGTATACCCCGAAATATTGTACACCCCTCCATGTGGAGGGTTTGTAGGGGGGGCTTTCCCCCCCTATGGGGTCCAAGGGGATCATCCCCTCGGCTGGGGGGTTCAGGGGAAATCATTCCGAATGGGGGTTCGGGAGTGAATCCCCTGAAGGAAAAATTGCCTTGTAAATGTATATTGTAATTTCATAATAAATCTGGACCATTAATTATAAGGTCGCAGATCTGATAGTAGAAGTTATGTTAGGATTTTTTTCCCTAAAAGACAATCATATTTTATGATGAAATTGTATGTTGGTTGTGTATCATTGGATAATATTGTATTCTGAGAGAGGAGACTATGAGAGAAAGAAGAGGAAGTTACATTGGGTGTGTTGTAGGTTGTATCCCTTCATTTGTTGGATAATAATATAGGAAGGACCTAGAAATTTCTCTGGTGGACGTAGCCCACACTGGGTGAACCACATATATATGTGTCTCTATTGTATTGTATATCTTATGTGTTTTATTTCCGCATTTGTCTTATTTTATTGCTCTGTGATCCTATTTTTCTAACAACTGGTATCAGAGCAAAAGGTAACTCACAGGAAAAGAGGGTTCTTGGTTTGAGTGAGAGAAATGGTGGAAGATGGAAATTTTAGGGTCGAGAAATTTAATGGCCAAAACTACCAGTTATGGAAGATGCAGATGAAATATTATTTATATCAGAAGGATCTATTCCTACCATTAGGTGGAATAGCAAAGAAGTTGATGGCCATGAAGGATGAAGAATGGGAGGTTCTTGACAAAAAGGCACTATAAATGATATGGTTGATCATGGCAGTGTCGGTGGCTTTCAATATTTCTAAAGAAACGACAATGAAGGAGTTGATGGATGTATTGGCTAAACTATATGAAAAACCCTCGACGTCCAATAAGGTATTTCTAATGAAGATATTATTTAATATGAATATGTCAGAAGGTGGGTCTATTGCAGATCATTTAAATGAATTTAATACGGTTACTAATCAGCTAAGTTCTATAAAATTGGACTTTGATGATGAGGTCAAGGATATTATAATCTTGTTCTCATTTCCAGAAAGATGGAACGACTTGGTCATGAATGTAAGTAACTCTATCTCTGGTTCAAACACTTTAAAATTTTATGATGTTGTTGGTGTTATCCTTAGCGAGGAAATGAGATGGAAAAGAACTGGTGAGACATCAAGTAATGCGTTAAACATGGAGAACAAGGGAAGACAAAAGAATAGAGGAAAGGTCTCAGAGAACCGCAGGAATTATAGGAAGGGAAGATCCAAATACAGACTGGGAATGATAGAGTGTTGTAATTGTGGAAGAAAGGACATCTGAAGAAAGATTGTAGAGATCCAAAGAAACAAACAGATGGACAACAGGAGAAAAATCGGGAAGCAAATGTAACAGGTGATGTGTTACAAGATGTTTTGATTCTTTCTATAGATAATATTTTTGAGTCTTGGGTACTAGATTCAGGGGATTCATTTCATGCCACACCCCATAGGAAACATTTTTCTAGATTATGTTCAAGGTGATTTTGGACAAGTTCATTTGGGTGATGATGCACCATGCAAAATTGTTGGAATGGGAAAGGTAAAAATAAAGAAAATGAATGGAAACCAATGGCTATTGAAAGAGGTAAGACATGTTCCAGATCTAAGGAAAAATCTAATTTCAATAGGGAATTTGGAAAGTGAAGTTTGTATATCCATATTTATAGATAAGGTGTGGAAGGTCACCAAAGGATCACTGGTGATAGAAAAAGGAGAGAAGGTAGGTACATTGTATGTATGTATTTGTAATACTGACTCTTATATATCTTTAGCTTCTACAGGAGTGGATACAACATTGTGTCATCATAGGCTTGGACACATGAGTGAGAAGGGGATGCAGATACTTCACAAAATAAATTTGTTGCAAGATCTTAAACAAATTGATTTGGATTTTTGTGAGCATTTTGTTTATGGAAAAAAGAAGAGTCATATTTCTTAGAGTCGAAAAAGAAAAGAAGAGTGAAAGGTTAGAGCTTGTGCATACATATGTATGGGGACCAGATCAAGTATCATATCTTGGTGGATCTTGTTGTTATGTTACTTTTATTGATAATGCAACTAGAAAAACTTGGGTTTATTACATTCGAGAAAAAACTGATGTTTTTGATACTTTTAAGAAATGGAAAGATTTGGTTGAGAATGAGATAGGAAAAAGGTTGAAGTGTCTTAGATCAGAAAATGGAGGTGAATATTGCAGCAAGGAGTTTGATGATTATTGTTCATACCATGGGATTCATAGAGAGAAGATAGTTCCAGAAACACCACATGAAAATGGTGTGTCAGAAAGGATGAACAGGAGAATCATGGAGCATGCAAGGAGTATGAGATTGCATGTTGGTTTTCCCTTACAATTCTAGGAAGATGTTGTAGATATTGTTGTTTACTTAATAAACATAGGACCTTCAAGCTCTTTGGATGGTGGAATTCCAGAGGAGGCATGGATAGGTAAAAAGGTAAACTATTGTTTTTTGAAGACTTTTGGTTGTGAAGCATTTGTCCATATTGATAAAGAAAATAGAACAAAGTTTGAGGGAAAATCCAAGAAGTGTACCTTTATTGGATACGGTGTTAATGATTTTGGTTATCACTTATGGGATTATGAAAATCAAAAAATCATTAGGAGTAGAGATGTAATATTCAATGAAAAGTTCATGTACAAATATTAGTTGCAGGGAAAGAAACGGGAAAAAGAAAAACTAGAATACACAGTGCTTGATGAGATCACTGAAAAAGAAATTCCAAAGGCACCCAAAAATAAAAATGTACAAAAACATGAGAAGAATGTACCTCAAACTCCTGCAAGTGTTATTAGAATATCTACCAGGTTAAGTAGACTCCCTGAAGGATACTCTCCTTCATTGTATTATTTATTGTTGATCGAT
Source organism: Picea engelmannii (assembly GCA_009831015.1). Taxonomy (NCBI): domain Eukaryota; kingdom Viridiplantae; phylum Streptophyta; class Pinopsida; order Pinales; family Pinaceae; genus Picea; species Picea engelmannii. Next base: position 908,527 of record ML782268.1, read on the forward strand.
TCTGGTGAAACAGAATGTTATGAAGAGGCAATGTAGGTAGACACTAAAAAGAAGTGGGAGCAAGGCATGAAAGAGGAAATGTAGGTAGACACTAAAAAGAAGTGGGAGCAAGGCATGAAAGAGGCAATGGACTCCTTGGTAAATAAACAAACTTGGGAATTGGTTCAGTTTCCTACAGAAAAAAGAGCATTGCAGAATAAATGGGTTTACAAGTTGAAGGAAGAATATGGAGGCAAAAAGCGATACAAGGATAGACTTGTTGTAAATGGGTTTTCACAAAAGAAAGGTATATATTTTGATGAAATATTTTCCCATGTTGTTAAAATGAATTCAATTAGGACTATTTTAAGTCTTGTGGAAGTAGAATATTTGCATCTTGAATATTTAGATGTAAAAACAACTTTTCTCCATGGGGATTTGGAGGAAGAGATTTATATGCAGCAACCACAGGGGTATGAGGTCAAAGGGAAAGAAAAATTGGTATGTAGGTTTAAGAAGAGATTGTATGGCCTAAATCAAGCTCCAAGGAAGTGGCATTTGAAATTTGACAGGTTTATGACAAAACAAGGTTATAGTAGATGTCATTCTAATCATTGTGTTTATTTTAAAAAACTAGAAAATGGAAGCTATATTATCTTGCTATTGTATGTAGAGACATGCTTGTTGTAGGGTCTAATATGCAATATATAAATGTTCTCAAGAATAAATTACATAATTCATTTGAGATGAAGGATTTGGGTGCTGCAAAGAAAATCCTTAGTATGAGAATAACAAGAGATAGGAAAAATCACAATTTGACATTGTCTCAAGGTGAGTACATAGAGAAGGTGTTGGAGAGGTTTAGAATGAAAAATACAAAACCAGTTAGTACACATTTGTCCAACCATTTCAAATTAACCAAAATAATGTGTCCCAAGAGACAGGGGGAGATAAAATACATGTCCATGGTCCCGTATTCATCAGCAATTGGTAGCTTGATGTATGCAATGGTTTGCACAAGACCAAATATTGCACATGCAATGGGAGTTGTGAGTAGGTATATGAACAATCTAGGTAAAGAACATTGGGAGGCAGTAAAGTGGATTCTCAAGTAGTTGAAAGGTATTGTTACTCATGCATTATTTTTTTGAGGTTGTCTTATAGGTGAACCATGTGGACATAGCATTTGTCTTATTTTATTGCTCCGCGATCCTGTTTTTCTAACAAGAGATATGTAGATTACGAATCCTTAATAAAAAACTATTGTATGAGGTTAAGATATTGAAAGAAGAAAATAAGAATTGTCAAAATAAAGAATAAATAAGGATCTTGGATGAAGAATCTACCAAAAGACTACAAGAGGAAATTTGCAAGAAGGTTGAGGAATCCTTAAATACAGATGAGGTAAAGTCAGAAATGCAAGCCAGAATTGAAGAAGGACGTCAGAATTTGAAGATGGGGTCAACTTGCAGCTTCAAAAGAAGAAACAAGACAAGATTCAAGAAGGTCAACAGAATATACTTGAAGAAGTTGAACTCCATCTAGAGGATGTACATGCCAAATATTATGGTATTATCTCCAAGGCTAGAGTAATCAAAGACCAAGAAAAGATGATCAAGGATACCATTGTCTTTGAAAACAAGATAGATGAAATGAGTGTGGAAAATTAAGGAAGATCGTCAAATGTAAAACCATATTGACATCCTCATTACTAGAAAACATTTCAAGGAAGACAAGAAGGACGATATCAACATTATGAAGGAAGAATATGGAATACTTGTCAATATTCATGGAACAAGGAATCACCAAACTACTCTTCAACAAACTATTATCAGAGACCAACAACCACTACAAATTGGAGAAGCTTCAATAAAAATACATGGAATCAAAGAAAATAAAATTATGCAACAACTATACACCAAGGATTAAGACCAAAAAGAATTGATTTTGGATGGATAAATCGTCAACAATGGAATAAAGAAAGCAAGAACATAAGAAAATCATATTACTTGGCTTCATCACATGTGAAGCCTTTAATTTCAAAGCTTTGAGGACAAAGCTTTTTGGAGGGTATTATGTTATGACCCAAGGGGGTCATATATATGGCTAAATGTATATGCTATGATCCCAAGGGGGGGAATATATGGGCCTAAATGTACATGTAATGTGTAAATATATATGTAATAGAGTTGGCCTAGTAGTAGAGGGGCCTCATGGGAAAATGTGAACAACTATATATAAGAGATAATGTATTCATAATTGTGACATGTGAATTGTGAAGTATGAAAGGTATTTGGTTATTTGGAGGGGGTTCCCCTATTATTTAAGGAGTTATGGTGTAACTTATCTATATTGGAGTTGTGCTCCATGCTCACATTTTGTACATGGTGTGTATTCATGTTATTTTATGATATTTTGAGCATTTGGATCATTATATTACAACAATAATTATCATTTTAAAAAAAATATTACAATCAATAACATGTGCATTAAATAATACAAAAAAATGCAACTAGATTAATCAAAATATAACAATAATATTGCCTCTCATATCTAGTAGCTTGGATAGAGTAAAAAATATCTTTCGACATCCTCTCCAATCCATCCATACTTATGGGTATTGTACAATATCGAGGATGTGATCATCCTTACTACCTATTAAATATAGTACTTCTAAACTTACCATCCTAAGTGACCATTTCCCCTATTCCCTCTTGGGAAAAAAATTCCCCAATATGTGAATACACGCATTAGTCATTGTTTTAGGAGGGAGGCGGTAAAATGTAGGTTGAGTCATTATAAACCTCTCAAAAAATAAAGTAAATAAATCCAAAGAAAAGGGGGATACAATCTACCCATCAAACACAACACAAAAACAATCTAGAGAAAAACAAAACTATCATAAAATAATACAGACCATCAAATCAGTTTGGGCCTTTGAACTAAAATAACTACATAGTGGATCATAGAGAAACTAATTAATTTCCCATTGGAGGTATAGTTTGCAAGTGTTGTGACCATGAACTATAGGAACCTAATCTCCTATTCATTGAATGCAAGTAAATGCAACTAGCCTCCAACAACCTTGAAGGGAACTAGGGTTAGTGATGGCCACACTAACATATCTCTACATGAATGTCGACTATCTCTCTCCCACAAAACTAGGCAACAAATTAGAGAACTAAGGAAAATCCTCCCCTCTTATAAACAACCTAGTAATAAAATAAATGTCCTCCTCTATGGTTGGTACTACAGATCAATATTAACCCTGAATTCCTACTTAGCACGATCATAGCAATGGATCAACTAGCTACAAGTTTCCCTTGAGGGATGTAGCCTCCTCATAAAACTTGAGGAGGCCAATATCCTTCAAAATGATCCAAGTTTGTGCTATAAAAGGATGAGGGTACATATCCCTCTCCCTCTATGTGTTATCTTTCTCATGTACAAAGTTGTCGATGTCCTCACGATGTTTTCATTGTTATTGTCTCTAATTCACATACAAATTTCATTAGGTGTGTGCACACACACACACATAACATAAACCATCTATAATAAATTACCATTTATAATACCTATTAAAAATTGAAATAATTTTTTTTGCAAAAAATTCATGTAAAACACATCGAGGTGCCTTAAAAATAAAGATCCATTGTCCATAGTGCAAATTAACCCTCAATGCATCATAATGGGTGCTCCTAATTCAAACCTAATGCACCAAGAAAGTGGATAATATTTTTAATTGCAATTATTAGTAATCAGTGTGTGACTTGTACAAGGGCCCCGACATTGCAATGGTTCACCTTGTATCTCTTGATGCACCACCAATGGTGTGTTCATACATTTTGAAATGCACCACCAAGTTGGAAGAAAAGTATTTTTATCCTAGGGTTAACGATCTACTTAGAATACATTAGTGCACTACCAATGGTACTTCCATGTTTCATTTCATGAACCGACAAAGAGTGGGAATCATTTTTAATAGTTGGATTTAATGGTGTGATTGTTATTACAAGAGAAATGGTGTCGGTGCCATTCTACATTCACAATTGCACAAGCAAGAATGGGAAAATGTTTAGTTAAAAAAAATTGTTTGTGTGTTTGGTATGTATGAAAGCACCACTAACTATGCCTTCTTAAATTTCCTAGAGAACCAACAATGCTAAGATATATTTTATATATATAAACCTCTCAATCACTACAATGGAACAGGCAATTAGCGCATAAATAGTGTCAAAATTTAGTGTATTTTACTCCATGAATAAGACACCTTTTTTGGTGCAAAATGGGACGTAATATGGACTTTTTATAATTGCGCTAGAATTAGTGCCAGATTTAGTGCCAGAAAAATAACGTCAGGTTTCGCGCCAGGTTTAGAGCCAGTTTTAGCACTAGGAATAGCGTCAAGTTTAGCTCCAGGAATAGCCCCAGGTTTAGCGCCAGGATTAGTGCAAGGTTTAGCACCGGGAATAGCACCAGGTGTAGAGTCAGGTTTAGCACCAGGTGTAACACCAGGAATAGTAGCAGGAATAGCACCAGGTTTAGCGCCAAGTGTTGCTTCCAGTTTGGCTTCTGATATTCCTTCCAATTTTGCTTCCATTTTTTAATTTATTTTTTCTTCCTATTTTGCGTCCACTTTTGCTTCTGATATGGCTTTGAATTTTGCTTCCAGTTTGGCTCCAAGAATAGCACCAGGTTTAGCGCTAGGTGTTGCTTCCATTTTTTATTCTAATATGCCTTCCAATTTTTCTTCCATTTTGGCTTATGGTTTGGCTTCCATTTTTTCTTATGATATGGCTTCTAATTTTGCTTCCAGTTTGGCTTCTAGTTTGGCTTCTAGTTTTACATCTAGTTTTTCTTCTAGTTTTGCTTCTAGTTTTGCTTCTGGTTTGGGTTCCAGTTTTGCTTCTAGTGTGGCTTCCAATTTGGATTCCATTGTTTCTTCCAACAATGCTTCTTGTTTTGCTTACAGTTATTAATTTAATATTTTTTATTTCAATTTAATTAGTTAAATATATCATGTATCTTAAATAACTTATATGATTATACAGTAAGTCATATAAATGCATTTGAAATATTTTATCAGGTAACATTTATAAAGAATTTTTTTAGGGAAACGTACATCCATACAAATTAACAACATCATTATACTTATTAAATCTCCATCAAAATAGAATCTACACCATCCAGTATATATAAAATAATAAGATAGTTATTATAACATGATCATCATCTATTTTTGTTGAGTCCCCGAGGTGTAGGACAGTCGGTGACGGAGTGTGTTGTTAAGCCACTCCGTGTTGTTAAAGTCACCGGTCCGAAACCTGCGGGAACAAAAAATCCAACCATGTTAAGGGTTGGTGTGGCTCAGGCCGGGTGCGATCCCCGAGTGATTTTGATGGCTTAGATTCCCCTGAGTCGCGGTTTCTCAAGCCACAGGTTAATCGCAGGTCCTGCACAAATTAACAAACAAAAAAAAAACATGATCATCATCTATAATTAAAACAAGTGAGTCAAATATCTATAATTTAAGTGAATTTGACAACATCCATCATGAGCAGTAAATCAAAACAATCATACATAATAAATATGCATCCAAAAATCATCAACCACTTTCAATATATAAAAATTGACAAGTCAATATTGATAAGATCATCATCATATATAACAAAAACAAGTGAAAGTCAAATATATATGATAGTAGATCAATATCATCTGAAAATTATACATGTCCAACAGTCAACATAAGTCAAAATTATACATCATGTACAAATGATATAAATAAAAATGATAAATTATGTAAGACAAAATGATACAAGTCAATATGATACGTCATGTCCAAACGATATAATTCAACATGAAACATGTCAAAATGATACAACCCAATAATATGGTACTGGAGGTCATGAAAATGATACATATGATGGTAACCATGAAAAGAGGCATTATAACAATATATTAAAAATGATCCATGATATATTATATATGATCGTGAATGTCATTGGTTGCTACCAGCAACTGCCTCAACATCATCATAACCATCATCATCATCATCATCATCATCATCTGCATCGGCAATGGCATTGTTGTCATCTATATCTGTTTCATCATGAGAATCATCTTCCATCCCAACATCGGACCCAACATCATGATCTATATCTATTTGTTGAGGATGATCTGGATCTTCTGGAAGATCCTTGTTCTGCAAAAACAAACATTTAGAATGAAAAGTTATTGTTTATTTCATGCAATAATTAATTTCTTTGTTATATATCTAATATTACAACATATGAGAAGAAACGATAATCATATTACATCATACCAAAGTGATCCAGGTGGATATCGGTGGCCACCCACCTTTTCCAACTGGCTCAAAACAGCTTTCTGGCAATTTTGATAATTTACTATTTTTAGTCGTTTCTAACTTCTAGGGCCATTTTGAGGGCCTAAATGAAGGTTTTTGGGGATTGATATTATCAATTATAGCCAAAGGCATGATTTATCCCCCAAAATGAATCTCCTCGACAATACCTTTCCAACGGGCTATCTTGCGCCTAAAACGGAGATCGTATGCAAAAGTTACGACCTCGGGAAGTTGATGCATTGACTTACCCAAACGGGGCCCACGTGACTTTTGGCGCTTCATCTGCTAGGGTTAGGTTTTTAGATGTCTAGGGTTTTTGACATTCCTTTTTATTGTAAAAATTCCTTCAGAGCCTCATTGTAATCATCTTCTTGTGAATGCGAGTAGCCGTCACATCTCTTCTCATAGATAAGTTGCCACCATTCTAGCAAGTCTTTTACTCTGTATTTTTACAGTCTTTATACATTTTCGCTCATTAATGGAAATTGTATTATTGTATATTTGTGTTTATGGTTGAATCTTTGATACATTTATGTTATATTGTTGGATATCTGAGATATATTTGTATATTTCTTTATTATATCTCCGCTCTCATTTCGTGCCAAAAATAATTTGGATCACAAAGTGCACATACGATAATAAAATATCAAATAAGTTACAACCAAGATGTCATTCCAATGATGTAAAACATTCAACAATTCTAATAAACATTAGTAAAGATCATAAAAAAATGTTATGCCTAGCCTTTCCTTGACATACCATGCCTTTCCTTGACATGCATTTCCTTGGCATTCCATGCCTTTCCTTTCCTTGACATGCCATGCCTTGCCTTGACATGCCATGCCTAGCCTTGCCATGCCTTGCCTTGAAAATCCATGCCTTGCTTTGACATGTCTTGCCTTGCCTTGGCATGCCATTCCTTGTCTTTCCCTGGCATGCCATGCCTTGCCTTGACATTCCTTGTATTGCCTTGCCTTTCCTTTCCATGCCTTGCCCTGACATTCCATGTCTTGCCTTGACATGCCATGCCTTGCCTTGCCATGACTTGCCTTGACATTCCTTGTCTTTCCTTGACAAACCATGCCTTGAATTTCCTTGCCATGCCTTGCCTTGACAATCCATGCCTTGCCTTGACATGTATTTCCTTTCCTTGGCATGCCTTGCGCTAACAAGCCATGCCTTGCCTTGACAAGACATGCCTTTCCTTAACATGTCTTGCCTTCCCTTGACATGTCATGACTTGAATTGACAAGCCTTTCCTTGCCTTGAAATGTCATGTCTTGCCTTGACATTCCTTTTCTTTGCTTGTCTTGCCTTGCCATGCCTTTCCCAGACATGCCTTGCCTTGAATTAATATGTCTTTCCTTGAAAAACCTTGTCTTTCCTTGACATGCCATGCCTTGCATTGACATGCATTTCCTTGACATGTCATGCCTTGCCTTGCCTTGACATGCCATGCCTAGCCTAGCCATGCATTTCCTTGACAACCCATGCCTTGCCTTGACATATCTTTCCTTGTCTTGTCTTTCCTTTACATGTCTTACCTTGCCTTGACATGCCATGTTTTTCCATGCATTGTCATTTCTTACGATGACTTTCCTTGCAATGCCTTTCCTTTCCATGCATTCCCTTGCCTTTCCATTTCTTTCATTGACATGTCATGCCTTTCCTTGACATTACTTTCCTTTACTTTCCCTGACATGCCTTGCCTTGAATTAACATGTCTTTCCTTTACAGACTTTGCCTTGCCTTGACATGCCATGCCTTGCCTTGACATTCCATGCCTATCCTAGTCATGCCTTGCCTTGATAAGTCATGCCTTGCCTTGACATGTCTTACCTTGCCTTGCCATGCATTGCCTTGCTTTGGCATGTGTTTCCTTGACATGCTATGCCTTGCCTTGATGTTCCTTTCCATGCATTTCCCTGACATGTCTTGCATTGAATTAACATGTCTTTCCTTGACATACATTTCCTTGCATTGGCATGCCTTGCCTTGACATTCCATGCCTTTCCTTGACATGTCATGCCTTGCCTTGACATGCCATGCCTAGCCTATCCATGTCTTGCCTTAACAATCCATGCCTTGTATTTACATGTCTTGCCTTGCCTTGCCTTAACAAGCCATGCCTTGAATTGACATGTATTACCTTTCCTTGGCATGCCATGATTTGTCATGCCTTACCATGACTTGTCTTGCAATGCCTTACCTTGTCATGCATTCCCTTTCCTTGCCATGTATTGCCTTGAAATGCCATGCCTTGCCTTGACGTTCATTGCCTTACCTTGCCTTGATTTGGCATGCCATTCCTAGCCTTTCCATGCCTTTACTTGACATGTCATACCTTTCCATTCCATGCCTTGCCTTGACATGCCTTTCATTTCCTTGACATGCCAAACATGCTCAATTGGAAATATCAGGTGACATACATTCATTAATTGAGACTTACAATAGGGCCAAATGCTTTAGTTTGCAATAAATAAAACATTATTGTTCAATATGGAAGCATTGAGGTTGTAATCACATACACAAACATTTATGAAGAACTAGATGTTGATTAACAATGCTTGTATTGTTCCAGAATGGTTGCATGACATCTTCTTGGGATATGGAACCCCAACACTTTACAATGGACCAATGTCATTGATACTCTGTATGTTGTCAACTATAGGGACACTTTACTTGATGTTGGTCACTTCATAAAAGTTTTAGCAACAACATGCACAGCAGCCACAGTGTCTGTTGTGCATGCCAAATTTGTTGTTGTGCCAAATTGGCATGCACAATAGCCATAGGGTTGTTGTGCATGCCAATTTGGCATGGAAAGAAGCCACAGTGGTTGTTGTGCATGCCAAATTGGTTGTTGTGCATGCCAATTTGGGTTGTTGTGCAAGCCAATTTGGTTTGCACATAATACATAGGGTTTTTGTGCATGCCAATTTCGCATGCACATCAACCACAATGGTTTTTGTGCATGACATCCATTATCCATGTCATCTCATTAATTAGACTCCACAACTCTTAGCTATATATATCCGACCTACCCTTCATCCCTTTATTCCTCTTGTGCATCCTTTTCATCGATATTTATGCTCCTTTATCATGCAATGTTTTTCATCCAGTCTTTCACAACCCCCAAAATGAACGGGGAAATAATCATGTCATGTCATTTGCTCATTTGATTCCCAACAAGGTTGGGTAGGGGTCCTTTCATCAATGACTTGAATTACTTCAAAATCCACAAATCTTTTAACTCCTGCAAATCTAACTTCAACACCATCTAATCAACCCAAAGGATAAATCTTGCACTAATTCACAAGTTTGAGTTGTATGGGTGGAAATACCATCTTAGGCCTTCCCATCAATTTCCAAGATTTCTATTTTCGAAAATATTGATTTCAAGCCCAAGATCTAATATAACATCCCATACTTCATATTCTGGGATCTCAACATCCATCCTAAATTCTTTGCTCTATCTTAATTTCTTATTATGTCTAACCCTTGGTGCATTACACTCAAGTAACATAACATTGATGATTTTTTCTTCATCTGGTTCTATGATCATATGTTCAAAAACATTATGCACCCCGTAGATAATACTTTCACCTTCCAATATGTTGATGTTTGGACAACATCGGGAATACATTCTTCCAGATATATATATATGACATAATATCTATAATACAACGTATAAATATACTTAGTAAATAAATAGTTACTTATTATCCAAGTGACACATCCTTTCATGGATGGTCACCATATGTTCTATATATATGAAACTCTCATCATTGTAATAACACCAATTTAATATAAGCATTTTCTATTGTAATTGTGTCTCTGTGCATGGTTATTCTTCTTGTGATCTTGGTTATTACTGTGTTGGCGGGCGAAAATGACCATCCATCAATTGGAAGAACGAGTCTGGTCCGGGGTTGTCTAAGTAACCCAAGTCGTTTGGTAAAACTCGTTCTGATGGGTTTAATGGATCCGTTGGCCAATCTAAGAATCCTAAAGGAAAAAATAACTAATTACTAGATACTATATATACATGTACATATGCTCTAATGTGACTGTAATAGGCGTATTTAAACAAAAGATAAATAACTCTCATTTATATACATTATTTACATGCTGCAAGTTTTAGTCTAAACTTACTAAACTCGATGTGAAAATGACTTCTTTAAAAATCAGATAAAGAAAGCACATAAGATATTTTTTGTGTTTTTTCTTAATTAATCTAAACTAAATAAAAAATAAATAAAAATAAAAATATCATGAAACAGAAGTATGTGGATGGTCAAAGCCAGACCATATATATTTGAGTTTCAATGATAAACAAACGACAAAAAGAAATAAACTAACCTGTTAGTGAGATGATGATATGCATCCAAACATTTGTGCGATCAGAAAACATTCAACCACCTTGTCTGAGAGGAAAACCTGCAAGGAACCTTACGTCTGTTCTGAATAAATGCAGAACAATTATGTTGGAAGTTAAATTTTAATAATAGGAAGAATGATACCATTAGTCATTGTGATCTCATGATTGCAAGTCATTGCATTAAGAGAAATCTGTTAGCAATCATGCTTGCATTTAATCTTTCAATGAAAATTAAAGGAGAAATCCTGTAATTAAAACTGAATAGATGATCATACGATTAATATCTGAAGTATTAGTTATGGACAATATTTATAAAGGAATTATCCCAATAACATAATAAATGATGAAGACTAAAGCTATCAAGACTTATTATCATATCAAGATAAACAAAAACTTAAATGAAGACACCATCCACAAGAAGCTAAAGCTGAAATGTGCATTGTTGTTCCATTAAAGTCTGTAAATCAAACGTCCATCTTCTGCCCCAGGCGAGGATGTCTTCATTACAAAAATCTCTAATATTTAAAGATTTCAATCAAGCTAAACATCTTATCTTGTGGGATAATATTAAATCTCAAAATGATTTGGTAATTACAAAATAGAGGGTAATGTAACCACTCCATATCACACTGTATCTCTCAAAACTATAAAAAGCTTGTTTCTGTTTACAAAAGATGAGCCAAAGAAATGGCTAATAAGCTCATAAATGGTCCATATCATCATATCACCAACAACTATACAATATCCTGAAAGGAAAAATGAAAATACAGGAGTTTAGATATTATTCTAACCAATAATTTCCAAACAAATCGAATGAGAATGAACTGGCTGCAGAATCAGTTGATTCTATAGCTAGTTTTATTTCAAACAACAGAAATCTAATTAAATCTATAATAATATAAAAACTAAAATAAAAATACAACTAAGAAAATCAAACAAATCTTTACCTCATAACTGCATGCTAAATTTGACTCACAGGATCTCAGAGTTAACTATTGTTGTAACATTCTCAACATTTGTTATTATCACGTTTCCAGTCCTTTTCAAACGCTTCCCCTGCCTTTGAACACTGAACTTTAGACTGTAATTTTCACTCTTTAATGAGTCGATCTGAGTAGTGAGGGTTTTGATTTGCAATTGAAGGGAAGGTATATCTGTGTAATATTTGTCGATCCAAAACAAACAACCTTCACACCGTGGATCTGTAACAGTTGCTTGAGGATGTCCCTGGTCGTGCGTCAAAACTCTACCACTATTATCTATGGGTTTTTTACCGAGTTTAATCCTTGGAAAACCTTGGATATGATTTAGGCACGATGGCAAATTGTCTAAGAAATTGTAGGCCTGGCTGAGATCTGGTTTGAGGTAACTCGGGTCTTCTTTCGCCAAGAATCTCTTGATTTCAGAATTCGAGATCTCATGGACCTTGATCGCTTTGATAGAGCTCATATGAGACTTCGATTTATTTTGTAGGCTCCTAGAAATTAATCTCCCTACCCTTTTGTTTTTAAACCCTACATCCGAGTCATTTTTAGACAATTTGTGTGAGGGCCTGTTTGCGTATTTTGGAGAGGTGTCAAGGCAGGCGTACTGCTCATGGTCATGAAATTCAAAGGGTTTTGGTTCAGCATCTAGTTGCTCGAGCATAGGTGTTGAAGGAAAATCTCCCTGCGGACAGGTAGATCTCCTCTTGAGAGTTAGACTCTTAACTCTTAAGACAAAAGACGCTTAATGTGGACACTGACTTCCTTTCAGATCTATACAAACTAATGCATGAGGAGGAAGGAGAACAGAAGTACCTTTTTACCGACGTTTGTCCCTGCACGCTCTGAGTTGAGCTCCAATATTTCGCTCCTCGATGAGCCATGTAGACAAACAATAGTACAACCACTTCCTACTCTATTGATATTAGCTCAAAAATATATTTATCTATCAGAGATAAGTTTATGTACAATTAAACACAAACTAGAAAGAAACAGGCCAAGCATGTCATATTAATGAGAACAATGACAGAAGTAGCTTACAACCGTGGATGCGAATGCGACAGCTTCATCAAGTCCCCTTTGTCTAACCCTTGCTCAAAAGGTCCACGATTCGAATGACAACAGCTTCACTGATTACTCTCCTCCAGTTCACCGTGTGTTTCCTATGGGATCATAGGTTTCATGCTTCCAATTCTTCCCCCTTTCCACCATCATAGAGCCTGTTTATATAGGTTTAGAGAGGCTTAACCTCTTGAGGTATCTTTAGGGTAGGTTGAGGAATTCCCTCCTTAGATCAAGGATCTTCTCCTAAGATCATGATTGAACCAGGAATTCGAATGCAACTGCCTTCTAAACTTGAAAGATCCTCCCCTTATTCTCCTCAACAGATCAACCGTTGCCCAGATTAGACAGCGCTCCCTCAAAAGGGGCATCAGGGCGTTATAACGCTCCCTAGTAGGCTCAAGGGGAGCGCCAGCACTTCTAAGACTTGTAGCGCTCCTTCAGAGGGGTGATTTGGTGTTACAACGCTCCCTAGCACCTTGTAGGGGAGTGCCAGCACTCCTAAGGGTGAAATAGGGGAGTTCTCTCCCTTAAAACCCTCGTTTAAGAGCTCCTTTCAGGTGGTAAGAGATTCTTGACTTCAGTTAACCATCTTTCTTCCTCCAAATCAAGTGTTTTAGGTATTCTAAGTGTCTCCTTAGTGTCGTCATCGTGGCAATATGCCTTGTTTGACATTTGCGACACTTGTGACAGTTGTGAGGAACATGCGACACTTATCAAAGCGAGTAATGTTGATGTGTAACAGATTGCCCCCCAAAGTATGAAGTTAGAAGATGAGAACTGATAACTGAAATGCATTGTAGACTTTCAAGCGAGGGTATAGACTTGGAGAACCTGACGGAAGTTGCACACAAACATCCAACAAATATTATGACATGTTTCAAAACCAAAGGCAGGCATACCTATGCTTAGGTGATCAAGACTTGCAATATATGGCCACCATAAAATACACTGCGGATCCATAATTGTATTGATAAAAAGGTATAGCCATCAAGGATACAATGTGGATCTATACTCTGATGACCCGAACTGATCGTAGCCACGAAGAATACACAGTGGATCTATGAGATGACAAGACATAGCCACGACCAATACAAAGTGGATCTATGTAACATTATATGTATCATTTGTCCAAGAGAAATTCCTTCGCAACCTGGGCAAAGCATGTGTCAGGGTGATCACTCAACCCAGGGTCTTCTTACCGATCCTAATGTGGTATGAATCTAACCATGTGAATAAATGTCCTAATGTCGAACATGGCAGAAACCACTCGATTACCGGTCAATGGTGTAAACCGTTAACAAGTGCGAGGGAGATCATCATTAATGTCAATGATTCCCAAGGTACCCTAGTACATTCCAACGAATGTGAACGGATGAGCTGGAGTCGAACATCCGTGGAATAATCCAATCAGAGGTCAATGATGTAAACCTACTATCGAATGTGAGGAGGCCTGCCATTGAGGCATGCAGGTCCCAAAGTACTAACTGGTTTCTAAGTCTAGTTCCTAGATAATGTGTTGAAGTCGACAGGAATAGGCTCGTCGAAGGAGGTCCTTGATGTATCCCCCATCAACGACACGAAATGGACATAGAGATGTAATTGGTAGATCAAATGAACATGGACTGACATGGGTATTGAGACAAGATATTTGTGATGGCTGACTCTCAAGGCGGATACTTCCCTTGAACACTGAGGCACAACAGCAGAAACATGACATGGGCCAAAACTTGGTGATGCAATGGATGTTGTGACTTACGTCAGGTGACCTAGAGGAGTGAAAGAAACTCAAAGGATTGGCTCAATGCAGAGGTTCATCGGATTATAATGTGTGCAAAAGACAAAGTGTCGTGTTCAAGGGTGACTCTAAGAGTTACTTGGTAATGTCCTCAAAAAACTACTTGGCTTGCTTCTTTCAATTTTTTCCCCATCCAGATAGACGAGTACCTCTTTTTAATTTAATAAGCTCGAGGAGGGTAACACATGCTCGATATAACTCACCTTTGGTAAGTTCCTCTTCCTTTGTTTAACGAACTAGAAGAAGTAAGGGTTCAATCCCATATGGGCATGTTGATGTTTTGTTTAGCAAGTCCAAAGATAGAAAACTCAAAGGTTTTTCATGATTATAGAGTCTAGAAAAACACTTAAAAGAGAACTCTCTCAGTTCCTTTTTCGTAAAGTAGTCTGATGAGACCGAAAAAGAGATAAACTATCGCTCAATAGACGTTTTCTTCAAATACTTTAACGAGCGTGAAAAGAACGAGGTCGCTCGGTAATCTTTTCATCTTTAGAGAGTCTGAAAAGAACTTAAAGATGACTCCAATGTTGTCCTTTTTTGTAATGTTAGTCTCGCGAGGCCAAAAAAGAGATAAATTATCACTCGAAATACGCCCTTTCAAACCATTTAACGAGTGGGAAAGGAAGCAAGATCACTCAGCAATCTTTTCATGTTTAGAGAGTCTGAAAAGAGCTTAAAGGAGACTCCAGGGGGTTCCTTTTTCGTATATCCATACAGGTCCGAAAAAGAGATAAAAGTCTACCCGGATGCATTCTCATGTATTTACAAGCACAAGAAAGAACAAAGACAAAGCTCGGTATGCCCCCAGCTTGAAAGATAATGGCTTAACTCCAGAAATATCATCAAAGGCTGGAGACATACCCTCCAATCCTCGATTCATTCACCGAAGAATAAGGGTGTATGAAAAGAAGGTTCAAGAGAGGTGACTGTTTCATTTTTTAACGAGCTTGACACAGGAAAAGAACTATGCTCATGGCCCCTATTTCATTTTTTAATGAGCTTTCCACAGAGAAGAAAAACTATGCTCGTGGTTTCTTCCTGATCATGGCTTCCGAGAGGATAACGCTCTGGAAGGATACCATGTCAAGGGACAAAACTCGGTCATGGCTTCCAAGAGATCTTTGCCGGATGGGAGACAATCACTCTGGAAGGAACACATGTCGAGGGTCGTGACAGGGGTAAGGAGATCAGGCTCCAATAACCCTACCAAAGAGATCACCATGTCAACTATTAGATCCAAAGCATCAGAAATTGAAAGCATGGGAGACAACGCCACATAATTGACATGCGGTGAGGGTGATAATGTCTGCATATAAGAACCACTTAGGGAGGTAACCCAGTCAGGGCCGATGAATGAAAGTTGATCAATAGTCACAATTCTTCCATTGTGAGGAAAAGATATCACACGGAAAAGAGTGGATACAATAGCTTTCATGGCATAGACATAATCTCGCCCAAGGAGTAAAGCGAAATCCAAGGGGTCTCGGACTACCATGACATCAATAAAGACAGTTTTCCCTCCCAAAGTTACAGGAAACTAAGGAAGGATCCCTAAAGGTTGACTAGTTCTTATGTTAAAAGATAACATATTCTGTGTAACCGGTGCAAGCTGCGGACAACCCAAAGCATACCAAGCAACAGAAGACAAAATACTAACGGACGCACCTTCATCTATCAACGTTTGAGGAACGTCCTGACCACAAACCTGTACTGTAATCTAGAAACGAATGTGGGAGGGAAGACGAGGTCCAATTAGCGCACCCCAATCAAAAAGGATGGCTTCAATACTTGGAGGGGGTTTCGCAGGAGAAGGAGGAATGCCCCCCGGTATGGTAGAGTCTGTATTAACGAGAAAAACATGGGCAGTATCAAGTTTACTCTCTAGAAGGGGAGTAGGATCGACCGATGATTGGATCGGATCAACCAAAGGTGGACTTGGATAGACCACTTTAGCACTCTTCAGAGGGAGGGTGGGACTGACCGAGGATGGAATCGGATAAACCACTTTGGCACTCTTTGGATGAAGGGATTGGATCAGCCACTTTGGCACTCTTCAAAGGAGGAGTGGGATCGACCGATGACAGAACTGAATCGACCACTTGAATTTCATTCGCTAAGGGAAGAATGGGGTCGACGGGTGGAAACGGATCGACCGCTTTGGTTTCACTCTCTAACGGGAGAATGGGATCGACCAAGGATGAAAACAGATCGACCACTTTGGTGTCACTCTTTTGATGAAGAGAGGGTTTGATCGATGACGGAATTGGATCAGCTACTTGGGTTCGTGGTTCAATCAAGGAGGAAACTAGATTGACCACCTGATCAACCGCACTGACCAGGGATGGAACCGGATTGACCAGTCCATCAACCAACGATGGGTTGGATGAAAGCTTACGATAACCTTTTGGAAGTTGAATTTTTTCCAAAAGAGAAGAAGCCTCATCCATGTGAGGACAAAGGTGAGAGTAATGATTACCTTTACATAACATGCAAGGGAACTTGACAGTTTTCTTCTTCTTACCAACCTGAACATCACTAGTTGACAGAGGCCGATGATCTGGAGGACCACATTTCTAAGACCTGGGTAAGACCGGGGAAATCCCTCAGAAAGTGGTCACCCTTACAAAGGCTGCAAGGGAATTTGGGTTTTGGATTCTTCCTTTTAATATTGTTGACCTCATCAACACTCCTAGTACTATTAACAGTAACTGGTTTCTTAGAGCCAACATCTGATGTTGTTGGGGCCTTTGTCCTTTTCAGGTTCTTCTTCTTCTTCTCTTTCCATTTCTTCTTCTTCTAATCAACCTAGCTACTTGCTTTAGAGATTTCACTAGGAGAAGAAGGAGAAATGGAAGGAGACTTGATGGACAAAGAAAGCGAAAATTCAACATGAAGTTGATGTGTGGGTGGTGTATTTACATCCAAAGTATTAGGTGCAACTAAAACATTGGGAGGATTCGGGATCACCGGAGTGGGGAACAACCAAACTAGTAATCCAATAGTGAGTCCTAGAAGACTCAATGTGGCAACATATGGAGGACCAAAGTTTCCAAACGAAGGAAAGGTATAAGGTTCCACAAGAGAAGGGGTTCCTCCATTGGTACTCCCAGGATTCGATGCCATTAACATTGACTCGACCTAAGGTCCACTAAGTAAAACAAACAACACACACTAAGAATCTGAGAAGCAAACAATCAAACAAACCTTCATATGATGAAACCACTAGTTGGTGATGAAATCCAACGCCGTGATATCAAAATAGGAAGGGGCGGGGATAGAGTAGGTGGATCAGTTACGTTGGCGACCTTCTTAACGGACTTACGCCTTGGTGCAAGATTCCATGCAGTAATTGTGGATTTACCCTCCAAGGAGCCCAAGTGAGTTTGACCAATGTCTACTCCAGGTATAGTGAGACTTCCCTTCACTGTCACCTTGTGTAAGACCCTAAATATTATGGCCACTAAGGTTACAAATTCGCAGTCAGCCCCTGGGCGGGAACAATCGACAGTCCAGTCTGAACGTACGGGCAGGGTATCTAGCCCGAAATCAACTTGAAAGGATTCCACTCAACATTGTGGGTATACCTTTAAGCGATCCCCATAATACGATCTGACCACTACAATCAGTCAAACCACGGAGGGATAATCTTCGTAGCTCTCCTGAATGCAACCTCGTGCGTAACCCCTATGTGATAGGGGGATCCCAGCAAGCCAACACGAAAATTGGATTTGACTCTCCCTACCGCAAGATACTAAGTTTGTTCGATAGCTTTGGAAAGTTATCCTTTCAACCTATTCCAAATCCCTACACCTTAAACTAATGTAGGTTTACTAACAAAGATGTAAAAAGACTGATAAATTTTAGTTAAGCGTTGATTTTAATGGTTGTTGTTTACTCAGAGGGTGTACGAAAGTGAAACTGGTGGAATGATGACTCAATTCCCAAAAATATGCATGAAATATGATAACCAATCGTTTCTTTTCAATGAATACCTATTTAAGGGAAAGAAGAAGAGTCATTTTCATTATCAAACACTTGATAAGGAATGCCCTCAATCAATTTTGTTCTCAATCAAATCCAATATGATGCTACAACATTTCATAAATGCAAACTAATATGCAAACTAATCATTAAGATGTACTTTTGTCGTTTTCATGCGAATGATGATCAATTCAATGAAAAACTTGTCCTGCCAACTACCCTTTCAGATCAAGGAGATTCGGACAAGAAAATGCAGATTTCGCACAAACAACACACCCTTTTTCAATCAAACAAGAGAAATAAAACCAAACACGCAAAATGAAGGAGAAATAAATTGGATCAAATGACCTCAAAGAACCAAATGAGAAGAGTTACAGACTTCTAATGTCCTTCACTAGAGTTCTCGTTGAGTCGGATAGGAGAGAAAAAACAACGGATTGATTTCAAGCTCTCAACAGCAAAAACTCAAAAAATAAGGGAGAAGGTAATAAAATCTGAACAATAAGGTGTTTACTTATAAGGAGGAAGCATGTCAAAGGTCAAAATAAGAAGCATTGAATCACAAAGCAGCTCAGCAAGTGAAGAAACAGGGTTAGACCCTGAAAAAAGCAATTCTGGAAAGGTTTTTGGCCAAAAGAGGGTTGGCGCTCTGGTGTAAAGGGCCCCAAGCATTATAGAACTCTATGTAAGATAGTGAGGGAGCGTTGACACTCTGTTAACACAGCCACAGGGGCGCCAGGTTTAAAAATCTCCTAAAAATGTCAAAAAATCCAAAAATTGCAGTCTAGTCTTATCAATCAAGCTGAGTGTGATGGGGTGAGGAGTCAATCAGCTCATGAAATCAATAAAAAAGAGGTGAACCAGGTCTGAAAACAATCAAGGGGTAAGACAAGGTCTATGAGGAGAAATCAAAACAAAAAGGTTTTGATTCGAGGCTCCCCAGTGGAGTCGCAAGTTTCTGTTGAAGGAAAATCTCCCTGCGAACAGGTAGATCTCCTCTTGAGAGCTAGACTCTTAACTCTTAAGACAGAAGACGCTAAATGTGGACACTAACTTACTTTCAGATCTATACAAACTAATGCATGAGGAGGAAGGAGAACAGAAGTACCTTTTTACCAACGTTTGTCCCTACACGCTCCGAGTTGAGCTCTAATCTTTCGCTCCTCGATGAGCCCTGTAGACAAACAATAGTACAACCACTTCCTACTCTATTGATATTAGCTCAAAAATAGATTTATCTATCAGAGATAAGTTCATGTACAATTAAACACAAACTAGAAAGAAACAGGCCAAACGTGTCATATTAATGAGAACAATGACAGAAGTAGCTTACAACCATGGATGCGAATGCGACAGCTTCGTCAAGTCCCCTTTGTCTAACCCTTTCTCAAAAGGTCCACGATCCGAACGACAACAGCTTCACTGATTACTCTCCTCCAGTTCACCGTGTGTTTCCTATGGGATCATAGGTTTCATGCTTCCAATTCTTCCCCCTTTACACCATCATAGAGACTGTTTATATAGGTTTAGAGAGGCTTAACCTCTTGAGGTATCTTTAGGGTAGGTTGAGGAATTTCCTCCTTAGATCAGGGATCTTCTCCTAAGATCATAATTGAACCAGGAATTCGAATGCAACTTCCTTCTAAACTTGAAAGATCCTCCCCTTATTCTCCTCAACAGATCAACCGTTGCCCAGATTAGACAGCGCTCCCTCAAAAGGGTCATCAGGGTGCTATAACTCTCCCTAGTAGTCTCAAGGGGAGTGCCAGTGCTTCTAAGACTTGTAGCGCTCCTTCAGAAGGGTGATTTGATGTTACAACGCTCCCTAACACCTTGTAGAGGAGTGCCAGCGCTCCTAAGGGTGAAATAGGGGATCACTCTCCCTTAAAACCCTCGTTTAAGAGCTCCTTTCAGGTGGTAAGAGATTCTTGACTTCAGTTAACCATCTTTCTTCCTCCAAATCAGGTGTTTTAGGTATTCTAAGTGTCTCCTTAGTGTCGTCATCGTGGCAATATGCCTTGTTTTACATTTGCGACACTTGTGAACAACATGCGACACTTGTGACAGTTGTGAGGAACATGCGACACTTGCGACACTTAGCAAAGCGAGTAATGTTGATGTGTAACAATAGGCTCATCAAGAATGGCCCTATCACAGGGTTCTTTAGATGAGGATATTGTTCTATCAATGGAAGGGATTGGGGTTTCTTCCAACATGGGTTTATCAACCTCTATGGAACTGGGTGTAACGAAACCATTTCGAGTTAGGAAAGTGTCCCAATCATCCCCTCGCAATTTTAATTGATGGAATAACAGCATCCTTATCAACCCATGATGAAACAGACTGGAATTTAAATGATGTCTCTTATACCTCTTGGTCATCTTATACAGACTTCTCAATAAATAAAAAGGAATATTCAACTAGAAATTGATGAAGCTCATCAACAACGTTATGTGATACAGAAAAATAAGGCCAAAACGACTCTCGCATGTAACGAATTGTCTCAAGATTGCCAATAAACCATGCCACCTAGTTTTCAACAGAGATACAGACATACCTTTATCACAACACTTGATTTTCCTAGAGGTAAAGAACAGGCTCCACGGCACCTCCTCTACCTTGGCATTTTTAAACCATTTATGCCCGCTAAGTGGAAGACATGTCACCTTGCTTAAAAAATCCTCTGTGACTTTGATTTGAATATCTCCTACTTTGGCTCGATAGCCATCAAAAGAGAGGGCAAACTCTTGGGTTGTTTGCAAGTTAAAACCTTGAAATATCTCAAGAAATTTGAGCCAGCCTTGACCCTTAAGGTCTTCCCTTGCGTCGTCATATAGGAGTAGGGTTTGTGAGCCATTTGGTTCGATGCGAACAACAGGGGCCTTGTGGATTGAGACAAATAGTCATGGGGGCAACGGAAGCCACTGTAAGCAAGAAGTGTTTCACAGAACAAGGAGGACCATGGACAAAACCAAAGAAAAAAAACCCTTGCACAAATTAAATGAAGGCATAAGGGTTTCATAAGAGAATCGGTCATTGTGGTATAATGAATCGTTGAGGGTACAGAACAAAGCCTGAGACTTAAATCAAAATAATGGACATGTCGTTTTCAAACTTCCATGAATAGCATAGTACAAAATACGACCGCATGTGTTTAAGTATCATCATGTGTAAAGGGTGGAGTTACTCATTATAAGGTCAAGAAGAGAGGTGTTTGACAAATCACACATAACGACCACATAAGGATTTACGAAGAATGATACATGGAACAAAATCATAGTCTAACATTAATCGGTTCCCGATATAGCATTCAAATGTCCAAAGTAGACCTTATAACAATGAGCAATTAAAGACAACCATTTTATTAACATGAGATAGGCCTTAAAGAAAAAAAATCATTCTTAAAAAGGTTTGTATGATCAATAGTTTTCCTAGGGAAATAAGCCTTAAAATAAAATGCAATAAATTTGAAAATTTCAATGCTCCGTTCATGCTTTCAGTCATGAACGAAGCATGAAA
The DNA here is from genome assembly GCA_009831015.1 of Picea engelmannii. NCBI lineage: Eukaryota > Viridiplantae > Streptophyta > Pinopsida > Pinales > Pinaceae > Picea > Picea engelmannii. Next base: position 930,594 of record ML782268.1, read on the forward strand.
ACAAGAACTAGGAAAATAAAAACCTTTTATAGCCCAAGACTCATCTTTCAAGTAGCAATTTTCATATGTTTAAGCGGAGGAAGCTATAAAATTTATGATTCGTTGCTTTAAGAATTGAAAATGTTGTTGGATTCTGACATATTGTTGTTATTGTTCATGGTTTATGCTCCAGTTCAAGTAAATTTATAAAGTAACTGAATGTAATTGAACAACATTAAAATCCAACATCGTATCAGAGCAGCATTCTTGAAATAAGACTATTGCACATGCATTGACCTTCTACAACAACTCATCGTACCTTTCCTGCAATTCATTGTTTTGTTGCAACTGCAACTTAGGCTAAAATTTATGCACTCTTCCAACAACCATGGTGAACCATATTTTGGTGGAATATAGGCTTGATGGAACAACCAACTTCAGTTCTTGGAAATCTCTATTTCTCATCACTCTAGAAGAGAGTGAACTAATGAAGTGTGTTGAAGAATTTGTACCAAAATCAGTTGATTATGCAGAAAAATCACAATGGAGGAAGAATGACGCAAAAGCCAGAAAAATCATCATCTATTCTGTGAGAGACCATTTAATCCCTCACATATACAACTTGAAGACATCTAAGCAGATGTATGATGCCTTGAAGAAGTTATTTGAGAGTAACAACACCAACATAGCACTTGTCTTGAGACACCAACTTTAAAATCTCAAGATGACGAAGTCTGATATAGTTGCCACCTTCTTCATGAAGATTTCAGAGACCAGAGGTCAGTTGGGCGCTATTGGTGCTATAGAGAACTTGTCATGATTACCCTTAATGGTCTTCCAAGCCATTGGGAGCCATTCACTCAAAGTATCAGTGGGCGATCCAAATTGCCCAAGTTTGATCGTTTGTGGGCAGACTGTACTCAAGAGGAGACCATACTTGCAGCTAGAGGTATGCAATGTTCCCATCATGATGAAAATCAATCCCTTTCCACTCATGAAAGGAAAACAAAAGGAAAAATAAGAGGTTTCAGCAAAACCTTTAAAGGAAGGAAGTTAGCACCAAATTTTGAGCACAAAAAGAAGGATATGTCAAAGGTTCAGTGCTTCAGATGTGACAAGTATGGCCACTATGTGAAAAAATGTCCTACATGGAAGAAAGGAAAACAACATGCTTCCACTGCTAATGTTGATTTAGAACTACCTCTGAGGAAGTCAAGGGATGCAACAATGAACGATGAAGAGTTCTTCTTCATTTCATCCCTCTCGAGTATGGTTCCTACTAGTAATGATGTTTAGTTGATTGACAGTGGTGCTTCCAGACATATGACTAGATACAGAGAGAACCTTACAGATATAGTAGAGAAAGAATCTTGTTTGCATGTTGTACTTGGTGATGATGCAAGATATATTGTGAAGGGAGTTGGATCCACCTCCTTACAATTGGATTCTAGCACCCCACTCCATTTGAGCAATGTATTATTTGTACCTGGGATGAGAAGGAACCTTGACTTTATTTCATCCTTAGAGAAAAAACGCTACAAGGTTGTTTTCTCTGATGGAAAATTTCTTGCATGGAACAAGAACTCTAGTATGGATTATGCCCGAGTGTTTGGTGTTCGTGAGGAAAGATTGTACAGATTGAATGTTCGACCAGTTCAGGCCCTAATACATGATTCTATTAGTTTGAGTGAACTATGGCATAGGAGACTTGCTCATTTACATTATAGATCTCTTCCCACTCTGGGGAAGGTGGTGACAGGCCTTCCAAAGATCCATGTTGAACATGATGACATTTGTAGAGGTTGTGCTCTTGGAAATAATGCCAAGAGGTCCTTTCCGAGCAGTGGCAGTAGATCCAAGGGGATCTTAGATTTGGTTCATACAGATTTATGTGGACCCATGACAGTTGTTTCCTTAAGTGGATACCTATATTATGTAATCTTCATTGATGACCACTCTCGGAAGACTTGGATTTACTTATTGAAGACCAAGGATGGATTCCTTGCTAGATTTCAGGAGTACAAAGCACAAGTCGAAAACCTGACCGGAAAGAAGATTAAAGTGTTGAGATCAAATAATGGAGGAGAATACATCTCCCAGAATTTCAGTGATTTCTTCACTGAGGCAGGGATCAAGAGGGAATACGTTGTTCCTTACAACCCTCAACAAAATGGGGTTGCAGAGAAGAAGAATAGATCTATTATCAAGGTAGTCAAGGCAACGATTCATGATCAATGTTTACCTATGTTTTTGTGGGTAGAAGCATCCATGACTGCAGTGTATGTTCAAAACAGAAGTCCTCATAAGACTTTAAGAAACATGACTCCCAAGGAGGCCTTCACCAGAGTGAAGCCTGAGGTTGGACACTTCAGGATATTTGGGTGTCCAGTATACATTCATATACCCAAAGATAAAAGGACCAAGCTAGACCCTTCAGGAAGAAAGGGTACATTTGTGGGGTACAGTGAGTCTTCGAAGACATATCGGATCTACATCCCTAGTCAGAGACAAATTGAGGTGAGCAGAGATGTTACCTTTGAGGAGGAGGTAGCCTTCATGAGATCTAGAGGATCTCACTTGGATATTGATAGTGAGAAAGAAGAAGAGATGGTTCATTCTCCTCCTCACCCTCCAATAGTTCAGAGGGAGATAGTTGAGCCTATTAATCCCATTCATCCTGTACCTCTAGTTGATGTTCCAAGAGATATTGTAGTAGGTCAGAAGAGACCTACATGGGCTCGTCAGACTCTACAGGAAGCAGAAGGACATGCAACTCCTCATGGTACCTTCCAAGAGAGCAAGAGACCTCATAGATATTCGTGCTATACCGCAGCTATGATCCACATCATTGATTATGATCCTTCATGTTATGAGGAGGCATCTAGTCAACCAATATGGAGAGATGCCATGATGGAGGAGTATCAGTCCATCATGAAGAATAATGTGTGGGATATTGTTCTGAGACCTGAAAGAAAGTATGTAGTGATTTCCAAATGTATCTATAAGATCAAACATACAGCTGACGGAAGCATCGAGAAGGACAAAGAAAGATTTGTTGCTATAGGATTCTCTTAGGTGGAGGGAATAGATTATGAGGAGACATTTGCTCCTGTTTCTCGATACACTTCTATCTGGACAATTATTTCCCTCACAACATCCATGGGTTGGAAACTAAATAAGATGGATGTGAAGATAGCCTTTCTAAATGGAGATATTGAGGAAGAAATATACATCGAGCAACCAGATGGTTTTGTCATACATGAGAAGGAGTCCCACGTGTGTAGGTTGAAGAAGGCCCTATATGGACTCAAGCAAGCACCTCGAGCTTGGTATGCAAGGATTGATGGAAACCTGATGAGTTTGCGCTTCAACAAAAGTGTTGTCGATCCCAACATGTACTACAAGACTATTAACGGTGAGGCCTTAATTTTGGTCCTCTACGTTGATGATTTATTCCTCACCGGTACAGAGAGCCTTATTATTGAATGCAAGTATGTGTTGGCCTCTGAGTTCGAGATGAAGGACCTTGGTATGATACACTACTTCTTGGGACTAGAGGTGTGGAAAAGGATTGATGAGATCTTCCTAAGTCAGGGGAAGTACACAGTTGAGTTGTTGAAAAAATTTGGGATGCTAAACTGTAAACCCATGGCTACACCAATGGTGATGAATCTGAAGAAACTATGTGTGTCTTCTTCTGATTCCGAGGAGATTGATCTGACCCCATACAAAAAACTGATTGGATCATTGATGTATCTTGTTAACACCAGACCATGTATTTTCTATGCAGTGAGTGCACTTAGCCAATTTATGAGCCAACCGAGACAAACACAATGGATTGTTGTGAAGAATGTATTGAGATACCTGCGAGGAACAATTGGACATGGTATAAGATATACTTCTAGTATTGACATGAGATTGCAGGGATATACTGACTCTGATTGGGTAGGGAGCGCAGTAGACAAGAAGAGCACCTCTGGGTGTTGCTTCACTTTGGGATCTGCCATGGTTTCCTGGTGTAGTAGGAAACAAACTTATGTGGCCTTGAGTACTGCATAAGCAAAGTACATTGCATTAAGTGTGGCAGTCCGTGAAGCAGTGTGGCTTCGCAAGCTCCTTGCAGATTTATTTGGACATGTTCTAGATTCCACCATTAATCATTGTGATAACCAGAGCTGTGTGAAGCTCTCAGATAATCTAGTCTTTCATGACAAATCGAAACACATTGAGATCAAGTACCATTGCATTCAAGACATGGTGCAGAGGAAGGCCATATTGGTGCAATACCTTCCTACAGATGAGAAGGTTGTTGATGCTCTTACCAAACCCCTTACCAAGATGAAGTTCGAGTACTTCCGTGATAGACTTGGTGTGGCAAAGAATGTCTCCCTCACTGAAAGGGACTGTTAATGTTTGCAGCTTCCTCAAACATTCTCCAGATCGTACTCCTCTGTGACTGAAGTGAATTGATCTGTGATGACACTTATCAGAGAAGGGATAAGTGGGTTTGGGCTTATATCCCAACGTCCCATGTGGAGAGCACATGAGGACATGTCAAGGGAATTGACCCTTGACATCACACACTATGGGAGTTGACCTAGTGTTTCTAGAGGGTGTAGCCTCTAGAAGTCCACATGGGAGTGCCATGTGTGACAAACATTCTCTAGATCGTACTCCTCTATGAATTGAGTTGAGTTGATCTGTGAGGACACTTATTCGAGAAGGGATAAGTGCATTTGGGCTTATAACCCAACATCCCATGTGTAGAGAACATGAGGACATGCCAATGGATTTGACCCTTGACATCACACATTATGGGAGTTTACCATAGTGTTTCTAGAGGGTGTAGCCTCTAGAAGTCCACATGGAAGTGCCATGTGTGGCAAACCTTTTGCTACTATGGTGGTTGTGTACTGCTGAAAAAGATTGTGTGTCTCTGGACAGTAGTTGTGTACTACTATGGAAATATACTTCCCTAACTAAGAGGGAGTGTTGATGTTTCAACATAGAGCATAACTTCTCCTAGATTGGGCTGCAGACCAAGGGAGATAGGATTCATTTATCATAAATATGCACTTGTGATAAATGGGCCCAGACGTAGTCCTTCCTTGATCATGACAAGGAATAATATGGACTTGAGGTGCTTGAGATGTTTTCCAAGTGTCAGTTAACATCATGCTAACATTCACTCATGGGGGTGTACCTATGGTGAACAACCTTGGTTGAGAATGTCTCCCTCGTTGAGAGGGAGTGTTGATGTTTGGACAACATCGGGAATACATTCTTCCATATATATATATATATATATATATATATATATATATATATATAATACAACATATAAATATACTTAGTAAATAAATAGTTACTTATTATCCAAGTGACACATCCTTTCATGTATGGTCACCATATGTTCTATATATATGAAACTCTCATCATTGTAATAAATTCAATTTAATATAAGCATTTTCTATTGTACTCGTGTCTCTGTGCATGGTTATTCTTCTTGTGATTTTGGTTGTTACTGTTGCTATTGTTCATGGTTTATGCTTCAGGTCAAGTAAATTTATAAAGTAACTAAATGTAATTAAACAACATTAAAATCCAACACAATATTCTAGTTAAACTCCTAAATATGATTGCTCTTGTTGATTTCGAGGAAAAAGGATTGCTCCTGCTGATTTTTGTTGGACACACCTACCACACTTAGAGGCGGGGGTGAATGAAAGTGGGGATCTTTTTCCCAAAACTTCCCTCTTACATAAAAACTCCTTAGTTAACATTCAACATTTTCTCATTACTCATTGTTGTCATTTATAATTAGTTAAATGTGAATACATATCAACAACATATATCAGCAACATATCATCAACAAATCATCTCCACAAGGAACATAAAGAACACAATGTAACACTCCCTCGGCCTTCATCCAACCCACTGGCCGGGCAGACGCTACTGTGCGGAACAACATCATTCTCATACTTTATTGATAACATGAATTTAAATCAAATGAAACACATTTGACTCGGAGTAAGCATAAGAATTACTGCTAACACAAATATTCCCTGGCATTAACAATAATTCATCTGCACAACAGAATACATGATAAAATATAAGCATCACATGCATGCAAAAGATAACATTTAACATAAGTTGATACTTATCTTTGAAACTGTGGCAATTCCACCAACCATGTGCAGGCCTTCCATGAACCTCCCAGCCTTAGACCACGCTGCTCTTCAAGCTCAGCAGTGGGTCACCCACGAGCTGGGACTAAGCTCCACCCCAAGGCAAGGAATCCTAGGCTAGGCTGAGGTTACAGGGAAAATAGCATAGAACAAATGGAATGATTCTTCCCAGGATGCCTTCTTACACCCACTACTCACGGACTCTCATTACCCACATGCCTGGTCCACCCGGGAGTATACACCTTCACAAGCATAGTCCATCGGTGCTTCACCTCCCTCTCTGGGTCTAGGCAACAGGCCGGATCAGGAAGTCTCAGAGCTCCGTAGCTGGTGTTGGACTCTCTCTGGGAGAAAACCACTTCCCAACAAACTCTTTCTGGAAGAATACACGTAAAAGAGGGAGGATTCTCTCCCAGGAACCACTTATGCCCACTGCCCACAGACTCTCCTTCCCCACATGCATGTCCCGCCCTAGGAGTATACACCTTCTCTGTCACCTAGAAATTCCTTCGGTTGTTAACCTCCCTTGCCTTGGGCTTCGGCAACAGGCCGGACTAGAAATCTCCGAGCTCTATGGTAGCTACAGGGTTCCTTCCAGGAGCTCTCTCCTTCCTCCGCGCACTCTCTCACCTGGAGAGAGTCGCTCACATGCTTAGTAAAACCTGCCTCTTCAATAACAATCACCTCCCTCACCTAGAGAGACGTTACACACAGGCTCAGCACGAACTTACATTGGTCAGCAAGCCACGCGCAGTCCAGCACTGCGTGGCCACAACAGTCAACTGGGTATACATTCATGGGCTTCCCAAACAGGTGACAATCACATACTTCAACCCAACCAGCTCAACAATCATGGAATAGACTCATGGTTATGGTTTTCTTAGGGACACGTGACCAACAATCCACGCAGGGGTTGACACAGGCTCGACGGTTCAGAACAGAGGGTGTACCGGCTTTCCCAGGAATCAACACAGGCCTTTTCCCCAATTTCATAATTGCATGAGGGTATTTTGCAGAGGTTAGATGGGACTCACATTCAGATGGTCGATGGTGGAATGGAGGAGGAACCCCCATCACGGCTCAATTCAATAGTTTTTACTGCATGCACTTGGGTTGACACTTGTCACCCATGAAACTACATGCATTACATCAGCATGCGTTCCTCCCCATTTGGAAGTCACTTGTCATTCCAAAAGAACTTAGGATAAAACATATATTTCACATGGACTTTTTGGAATAATATTAAAATATTATTCCCAAGGACTTAAGCCCCTAGGCTCAACACTTAGCCCCTCTTCCAACCTTCCAGCCCCTAATCCCTTGCCCACTCTGTGGAATCTCAGTCTCCCATCACTCATTCATCGTGGTCGGTCTGCACGCAGTGGTGTTTATAATTTTATTAATGTTCTGCATAGATACATGTACAAAATCAGGCTCTCTGGCCTAATAATCACATAAGCCCACCAACTTATATTAACTTGTCTCACCAGCCTATAAAACATAATTACAATTCATTTCATAAACTTGATTTACAACAAGGCTCGGCCTTGGGGACATTACAATACCCCTCCCTTATTTTTGCATTGTCCTTAGTGCAACTTTCACACAGCATCAACAAGATTTCCAAAATCTTCAAATATATGTGGGTATTACGCTCGTATAGCGTCCTCATTCTCCCATGTCACATCCTCAGGACCGTACCAGGTCCACTGGACCTTTACAAGCTCAATAGCTCAATTCCGGAGTTGTTTTATTTTCCTGTCCAATATGCGCACAGGATGCACTTGCAGGACACCTTCTGGTTCCACCTGAATCATATTCCAATCGATTACATGATTAGCATCAGGTATATATATTTCTTAAGTAATGAAATATGAGACACCTTAGGTACAGTCATGGATGCGGTAATGCAAGCATATATGCAATGTATATATATGTATATACAAACAAATTTAATAACATTAAAACTGTATATAACATACACAACATACAATAAATAGAGAATTGTACTTATCTTTTGAGTGAGAATACATTCCACCCCGGAGCAGGGCTATGACTCCATCAGGGCAATGGCTTCCCAAGATAGCCATGGTCCACAATCCTTATCCACATGGTCTAGGCTAAGGTACCAGACCTCAGCATCACTCCAACCATTCAAACCTCGGTAGTACTCCAACCAACAGTCTCTCATTCCCCACATGTCTGTCCCACCCGGGAGTATACACCTTCACAAGCATAGTCCATCGGTGCTACACCTCCAAATTCAGCAACAGGATGGACCAAAATTCTTAGAGCACCGTGGCTCCAGGAGTTCCAACTTCCTTCTAAGGTTTCCAAGCAGCATCTTCCCGAGATACTCTTTATAGACAACATTTAAGTTTTATCAACATCATCTCATCTGCATCAACCACATGCAGTTATCCTGAGAGAACATAAAGGAATTCATTTAGGAATTCCAATTAGTTCGAAAGGAAATTCAACTTTTATTCCCAAAACATGACATTCTATTTCATGATTCATC
>ML782268.1:952758-984387 GCA_009831015.1 Picea engelmannii
CACCTTACTTTATCATTTCTTGATTTTGTCACTTCTCTTTATTATTTAAATAATCCACCTTGACTTTGTCACTTTACTTTATCATTTAAATAATGATTTCTTCTTTTAGGACACTTTGACTTCTTTGACCTTGGGGGCTTCAACCCTTCATGTGGGGGTCCTTCATCTTCATAAGGCCATAACTCTCAAACCATGAGGATTTATGTGACATTCCACATACCACCGGAAATGGCATGACAAGCAATATCCATCTAGGATAGTTTCACCAACGATTTCCTTGATCTTCATCTCATTATTCCACATACAAGCATGGGTCCTCCAACCATTCTTCTAGGATAACTCAATCCGTAAAGAATCTTCCATGAGGGCTTTCACCATAAGGGGACCACTTTGGATTTTATCCATTTGTGCACCTTATCAATCATGATAAGACAATAATGAGATCATGGGTCCTCCAACCATTCTTCTAGGATAACTCAATCTGCAAAGTGTCTTCCCGTGATAGCTTTCACCATAAGGGGACCATTTTGTAGTTCATCCATTTGTGCACCTTATCAATAATGATAAGACAATAATGAGTCATCTATACATGTTTTCAACAATGCATCATATACCAATGAAACCACATCGATCCATCTTCATCTTGTATCAATGACAACTCATTGATCCATCTTCATCATATCAATGACAACTCATTGATCCATCTCCATCTATGCATTCTCATCAAGGACAATACATATTATATTACATCAATCATCAATCAATCAATCCTTTGACATCAATCAATCACTTGACATCAATCAATCAAACCATTGGCATCAATGACAACATGATCCAACAATTTTCTCATGTCTTGCATTGGTTACAACTCCTTTTCTTCTCTACTAGTTCGAGGATTGTCCACTAGATTCTAATTTGGGTTAGTTTCATTATTTATGGCTATTGTTGTGGCAATTCTCATTACCTTTAAGGCATCCTTATTGTATTAGTTTTGGTTCATTGCATCAAACCCAACTATGATAGTGATAGCTTACTTTATCTAGTTCTAGCCATTATTACTAGTATCGCCATTGGTTCATGTTCCTCCCTTTGTAACTACATTGATTCGTGAGGCTTCATCCCTCCTAAGATTCAAATTGATCATATTTTCATTACTTTGTCTATCTCGAGCCTCCCATTTTTGCAATAAGTCAGGGCATTTTTCTATTAGGTGCCCAAATGTCCATCAATGGTTACACCTCAACTTCCTTAAGTGAGGACAATCTTAAGAGACATCTCCCACCTGATCACATAACCCTCACATCCTCCATGGTCACCACCTCTAGCTAGGGTATCAACTTTATTAACCCATATAGAAGTCATTTTGAAACTTTCTGCAATTGCTTGTAGTTCTCTAGAGTTCTCCTCATTATAGGTATTAGTGTTGTAAGAACTATGATACATGGTTATAGGTACTAAGGATTACTTATGGAGAATGCAGTACATATGTGGCAGGTGATCAACAACTTTTCAGTCGCATAGTGTTCATTAGCAGTATTAACTAGAAATATCACCGGTGGTGGGAGTGGGTTGGGAGCTCCTACTCCACTCTTTAACGAAGGATATGTGTTCACAACATGGTATTTAGTTCTTCATACTATACACCAAACTTGCTCTCTTGTATTCTTTCTCTTAGATAATTCTTGGATCTATTTAGCAAATGTTGAAATACATGTTTTTCACAACATAATTTCAAAGTTTAGGTTTGTATTTGCAACCATGCAAGTTGATGAGCTAGCTAGGGTAATTCCTTCAGTGCAAGAAGGATACTTGTTTCCTACTTTTGTATTCATTACTTGTGCTAATACTTCTATAGGAGTGTTAATTAGCTACTGCATCAATGGAATCTTAGTAATGGTTATCATCCCTTTGATGAACCATTACTTGTGTTTATGAACCATTCCATTGTGGCTGATGTGCATGCCAATTTGGCATGCACAACAACCATAGTGGTTGTTGTGCATGTCAAATACGTGTGGGCCTTTTATTAGGAGGGTCCCTACTTTTGTGATGTGCTCATCTCTACTCTTAGTGGGTGTGCATTGTGGGATATACAAAATAGGGATCAAAGGGGATGGGGAGAGAATACATAAACAAATATGGATACTTTCATCATATCCTTTACTTTCCTCCCCCACAAAAATATTCAATTTGGAACCAAATTTGGCATAGTGATGGACTCCAAAAGATAAATATATTTTGTTGGAATACAATGCATGGTAATCTTTTGAATTCGTATCATCTGCAAAAAAAAAAATAGAATGCATGGGCCATCTAGGTGTGCTCTGTGTTAGAGAGCTAAAGAATCAATTAACCATCTATTCATCAAGTGTTGCTACTCCAATAAATTTTGGTGCTTAGCCCTTGTTGGCCTTAGTCATCATGTGAGATGGCCTCTCTACTGGAGAGATGTGTTTTCAACATGGGGTGCTTCCTACAGAGGTTCATTTAGAAATTGAAACACTATGAAAATGCTATGGAAAGAACTCTCAAGATACTTTTGTTTGAAGATCTAGTCAACCTAGAATAAGATGGTTTTTAATCAAACTCTGGTGAACCCAAACGTGGTGGAATCCAAGGAAAAAAGCTATTAGTGGAACATATCAACTCCAGAATAAAAATTTTTACTAATTTGAAAACATTGGAGTTATGGTATAAGTAGTTTGAGGTTCATAATAATATTTCAACTCCCCATTTTGAACAACTATCCATAGTGGAAAATTTGTATGGATCCCAAGATATTTTAGAATGGAGAATAATAATAAAATATTATTCTAGTTTTTTTATGGTTCTTCAAAAATAAATCCAAGGGTGGCAGGAGAGAGGGGGATTCTTTATGGTCCGAGAAGAAAAAAAGTAGCATTGTATGCATAGGGCCTTGGGATAACTCCAAATAATCTAGAAAAATCATATGCATTTATGAGAGGTCTCTTACTAGCTAAGGAATCCAGGGTCAATTCATTGATCATCCTAGGTCATTCCATGGTAATAATTAAATCTATGCTTGGGAAATATTTTTTGGTGGATAGAAATCTCGCTATAGTTATTGATCAAGAAAAAAAGGAGGCAAGAACAATATGAAAGATCTCCTTCTTCCACGTGAAGCAATATCTCAATGTTGAAGCCGACCTTTAGGTCAAAAAGGACACTAAATTTATCAAAGGGGAGTGTGAGAAAAATTTGGTGCACTCACTATATAATATCCCCTAAGGTCATGAACAAATCAAGCACATCAATCAATATTTACTGCTCACATGGCTCAACATCATACATACCAACTCATCTGTATTGGGATGAGAGTATCCAGGACAACACCCATCCTCTCTCGCATGTGAGAATTAATCTTGTCTCTATGTATTGAATGCCTTAATATGAAAAAATCTATAATTATGGGAGAATGTAGCATGAGAGGAAGGGAATTGGGAACTTTTGCAGTTGGGATTTTCTTGTGTCAAACCTCCGGGTAAAGGATTTCGAGTGGCTTTCCCTGGATATTGGTTGTTTTAAGTCAATTGTGAATTTCATTTGGGATTACATTTAAGACGGTCACTTGGCTCCTTCATTTTGGCTCTAGTTCTCTAGTTCTATTGAATACAATATGGAATAACATCGAGGGAAAGTGACATGGGTTTGTGGTTGTATCTTGTAGATATGTTTCTCTTTGGTTGGGTATTTTTGTGTGCTTCTCCTCTAGTCATCATTTTACAGGATATTTTGTGGGGAAATTCTAGAAAAGGGGCTCTATTATGGCTTTATTCCCTTGTGGTTGTGTGAGGTGATTGCAACCTCCTCCATTTTATTGGGTCAAGGCCATTGTTTGCGTCTTATCTTTTTCATTCGGGTTTGGTTTGTATGATTTTGTGATTATAGTGAAACTATGGAGAACAAATATGTCATGTAATTAAGGAGAATACTAAGGATACATGAGGAATATATTAATTCTATCATGACTTCTCTATTCTCTATCACATGCAAAGTACATCAGAATGAACACCACTATGTCTCTCAGCATGCTTCCATCAATAATTTACTAGTTCATCAGAAATAAAGGCTTGATAGTTTGGAAGATGAATGTAGCGTGTTGTAGAATTTGGCTCTCTGTCTTCAAAAGGACTCTCTCCTCGACATCAAACAATAAGTTCTTCGTCAACTATGCTCAAGTTGAATTTAAGGAATAAGAGATGGTTCATCAGCTTAAGGAACCAATGGATATCAAACAATAGCACTCTCCTCTCTTAGATGTTGTTCAGGAAGAAGTGAAAGCTTACAAGTTTTTCATTAATTGTAATGTCATAAGGATTTTGGGTGTTTTTATCAAACATGTTACATGGAAGAAAATAAAGAATATATATTTTATAGTCTAGTGTAATATTTGATATGTAGTACCATAGAGTTGTTTAATACTAAGCTCTAAAACTCTGAATTAGTATTTTTGTATATTATTGCTTGCACTAGCTACAACCTTTTAATATAATATAATATTTTCCTATTTCAGTTATTGAAAAAAATAATATCAAAAATGAATGTTGCATTGTCACAACCCCTTTATGTGAATTCACATATATATAACAACCTCTCTTATAAACAGAGAAGGGATAAAATTTTTGGGGAGGTTTGGTAAAAACCTCCACAGAACTGGCGTTTCATCAATCTGAGGCATGGTTTGCGTGCTATGGAGAGTTTCAACTCGCCTCCTGAATCCATTTAGGGACACAATGACAATGTAAGAGGGAGTTCAAGTCTACACATCATCCAACATTGTCAAGGAATGTCATGTCACATTGGGTAGGGACATATGATACTTCATCCCACAGCCTCAAGGGACAGAACAAAATCAAGTGTAGCAAATAAAATAATATATCATGTCATAACCAACTCCAAATAAATCAACATGTAGGTGAATGAGTCAAGGATATAGAGAGCACTCCCATAAATGTTGCAACAAACTACCATGTGTGGCTCCAACAAACTAGTAACCACCTCAACAAACTCAAGAAATGGTTCATGCAAGTATAACAAAGTCCAAATACCTCAGCAAGGCACAATGGAAATCTAGCACAGGGGGTAGAATTTCACAACCCCTGTGTCAAGAAATTGTGGGCACCGTGGTCATGTGGGAATTGGCCATATGGACCTTGCAGAGCTTACAGAACTCAGTTATGTCACCCGATTGTCATTTTGTGCCCCCGGACCAAATCTTCATTGTCTCCCTAAATGGCTTCAAAAGGTGAGTTGCAATTCAGCATAACACACAAAACGTGCCTTAGATCGACGAACCATCAGTTCCGTTGGACTCCTAGCACCATATTGCAGCTAGGGGGACCCCTCTCCTATGATTATGTCGCCCGAAAAAGTGTTTCTTAGAGGATCTTTGGAACTAGAGTTTTTCTTAGTGAGGAAAAATGCAAATCCAACACAGGGGGTCAACTTTCAAAACTCCTGTGTCGGACGATTTTGGGCACCGTGGTCGCATGGGAATTGGCCATACGGACCTTCTAGAGCTTATGGAACTTAGTTACATCGCCCGATTGTGATTTTGTGCCCCTGGAAAAAATTGTCATTGTCTCCCTAAATGGCTTCAGGAGGCGAGTTGCAACTGAACATAACATGCAAATCGTGCCTCATATCGAAGAACTGTCAGTTCCGTTGGAATCTTGTCACTAGATTCCAAGTACGGGGACCCCTCTCCTGTGATTTCGTCGCCTGGAAAAGTGTTTCTTAGAGGATCTCTGGAACTAGAGTTTTTCTCATTGAGGCACAATGTAAATCTGATATAGGGGGTCAACTTTCAAAATCCTTGTGTCGGGCGATTGTGGACACCATGGTCGCATGGGAATTGGCCATATGTACCTTTCAGATCTTACGAAACTCATTTACGTTGCCTATTTGTGATTTTGTGCCCCAGCACCAAATTGTCATTGTCTCCCTGAATGGCTTCAGGAGGTGAGTTGCAACTCGTCATAACATGAAAATCGTGCCTCAGATCGAAGAACCATCAGTTTCGTTGGAATCCTGGAACTAGATTCCAACTGGGGGGGGGCTCTTTTGTGATTCTATCACCTGTAAAAGTGTTTGTTAGAGGATCTCTGGAACTAGGGTTTTTTTCAGTGAGGCACAATGTAAATCTGACACAGGGGGTCAACTTTCACAACCCTTGTGTCGGGTGACTATGGCAACTTTGGTCACATAGGAGTTGGCCATACTGACCTTCTGGAGCTTATGGAACTAAGTTACGTCGCCTGATTGTGATTTTTTTCCCCCGGACCAAATTGTCATTGCCTCCCTGAATGGCTTCAGGAGGCAAGTTTCAACTCGGCATAACACGCAAACCGTGCCTCAGATCGATGAACTGTCAGTTTCGTTGGACTCCTAGCACCGGATTTAAGCTAAGGGGAGACCTCTCCTGTGATTCTATCGCCTAGAAAATTGTTTCTTAGAGGATCTTTGGAACTAGAGTTTTTCCCAGTCATGCACAATGCAAATCCAACACATGGGGTCAACTTTCAAGACCCATGTGTCAGGTGATTGTGAGCATCGTGGTCCCATGGGTGTTGGCCATACGAACCTTCTATAGCTTATGAAACTCATTTACATCGCTCAATTGTGATTTTGTACCCTCAAACCAAATTGTCATTGTGTCCCTAGATGGCTTCAGGAGGCAAATTGCAACATGCAAACCATGCCTTGGATTGACGAATCATTAGTTCTGTTGGACTCTTGGCATTGGATTGTAGCTAGGGGGACCCCTCTCCTAAGATTTCATCACCCGTAAAAGTGTTTGTTAGAGGATCTCTGGAACTAGGGTTTCGCTCAGTGAGACATGATGCAAATCCGACACAAGGGGTCAACTTTCACAACCCCTGTGTTGGGTTATTGTGGTCACGTGCGAATTGGCCATATGGACCTTCTGGAGCTTCCGAAACTCAGTTACATTGCTCAATTTTGATTTTGTGCCACCGGACCAAATTATCATTGTCTCCCTGAATGGCTTCAGGAGGCAAGTTGCAACGCGGCATAATATGCAAACTATGCCTTAGATCAATGAACCATCAGTTCCATTGGACTCCTAACACTGGATTCCAGCTTGGGGGATCCCTATCCTATGATTCCATCACCCAGAAAAGTGTTTCTTAGAGGATATATGAAACTAGAGTGTTTCTCAATGAGGCACAATGAAAATCTGGCACAGGGGCTCAACTTTCAAGACCCTTGTGTCGGGAAATTGTGGGCATCGTGGTCCCATGGAAGTTGGCCATATGGACCTTTTGGATCTTTTGAAACCCAATTACGTCGCTTGATTTTGATTTTGTACCCCGAGACCAAATTGTCATTGTTTTCTTGAATCGCTTCAGGAGGCAAATTGCAACATGCCATAACATGCAAACCATGCCTCGAATCGATGAACTGTCAGTTCCGTTGGACTCCTAGCATGAGATTTCAACTAGGAGGACCCCTCTCCTATGATTTTGTCTCCCGTAAAAGTGTTTTTTAGAGGATCTCCTAAACTAGGGTTTTGCTCAGTGAGGCACAATTCAAATCCGACACAGGTCAAATTTCACAACTCCTGTTTCGGGTGATTATGGGCACCATGGTCACATGCTCGTTGGCCATACAGACCTTCCGAAGCTTACGGAACTTAGTTACATCGCTCAATTTTGATTTTGTGCCACTGGACCAAATTGTCATCGTCTCCTTGAATGACTTCAGGAGGCGAGTTGCAAATCGACATAAAAAGAAAATCGTGCTTCAGATCGACGAACAGTCAGTTCCGTTGGACTCATGGCACCAGATTCCAGTTAGGGGGACCCCTCTCCTGTGATTCCATCGCCCGAAAAATTTCTTCTTAGAGGATCTCCAGAACTAGATTTTTTCTCAATGAGGCACAATGCAAATCCGGCACAGGGGGTCAACTTTCAAGACCCATGTGTCGGGTGATTGTGGGCATCGTAGTCCCATGGGTGTTGACCATACGAACCTTCTGAAGATTACATAACTCAATTACGTCGCCCGATTGTGATTTTGTACCCTAGACAAAATTGTCATTGTGTCCTTAAATGGCTTCAGGAGGTGAATTGCAACACGCCATAACACGCAAACCATGCCTCCAATCGACAAACCATGGTCATGTGGGAATTGGCCATATGGACCTTCCAGAGCTTATGGAACTCAGTTACGTCACCCGTTTGTCATTTTGTGCCCCCGGACCAAATTGTCATTGTCTCCCTAAATGGCTTCAGGAGGCAAGTTGCAACTCTACATAACACACAAGATGTGCCTCAGTTCGACGAACCATCAGTTATGTTGGACTCCTGGAACCAGATTCCAGCTAGGGGTACCCCTCTCCTATGATTTTGTCACCTAGAAAAGTGTTTCTTAGAGGATCTCTAGAACTAGAGTTTTTCTTGGTGAGGCACAATGCAAATCCAACACAGGGGGTCAACTTTAAAAAACCCTATGTCGAGCGATTGTGGGCATCGTGGTCACATGGAAATTTTCCATATAGACCTTCTGGAGCTTACAGAACTCAGTTGCATCACCCGGTTGTGATTTTGTGCTCCCTGACCAAATTGTCATTGTCTTCCTGAATGGCTTCAGGAGGCAAGTTACAACTCAGCATAACATGCAAACCGTGCCTCAGATCAAAGAATCGTCAGTTTCGTTGGAATCCTGGCACGATATTTCGGCTAGGGGGATCCCTCTCCTGTGATTTCAACGCCCATAAAAGTGTTTGTTAGAGGATCTTTGAAACTAGGGTTTTTCTTAGTGAGGCATAATGCAAATCCAACATAGGGGTTCGAATTTCACAACCCATGTGTCAGGATATTATGGGCACCGTGGTCGTGTGGGCATTGGCCATACGAACCTTCCAGAGCTTACAAAACTCAGTTACGTCTCTCGGTTGTGATTTTGTGACACCAGACCAAATTGTCATTGTCTCCCTGAATGGCTCCAGGAGGCGAGTTGCAACTCGGCATAACATGTAAACCATGCCTCAGATTAGTGAACCGTCAGTTTCGTTGGACTCCTGGCACCGGATTCTAGTTAGGGGGACCCCTCTCCTATGATTTTTTTGACCAAAAAAGTGTTTCTTAGAGGATATTTGGAACTAGATTTTTTCTTAGTGAGCCATAATGCAAATCCGGCACAGGGGGTCAACTTTCAAGACCCCTATGTCGGGCGATTGTGGGCATCGTGGTCCCATGGGAATTGTCCATATGGACCTTCCAAAGATTACATAACTCACTTATGTTGCCTGATTGTGATTTTTTACCCCCAAACCAAATTGTCATTGTGTCTTTGAATGGCTTCAGGAGGAAAATTGCAACATGCCATAACACGCAAACCATGCCTCGAATCAACGAATCGTCAGTTCTGTTGGACTCCTAGCATGTGATTCCATCTAGGGGGACCTATCTACTATGATTTCGTCACTTTTAAAAGTGGTTTTTAGAGGATCTCTAGAACTAGGGTTTTGGTCAGTGAGGCACAATGCAAATCTGACACAGGGGGTCGACTTTCACAACCCCTGTGTCAGGAAATTGTGGGCACCGTGGTCACAATGAAAAACATGTCAAGGTAAGGCATGGCATGTCAAGGAAATGAAATGGCATGTCAAGTCAAGGAAAGGCATGTGAAGTAAATACATGGCATGTCAAGGAAAGGCATGTCAAGGCAAGGCATGTCAAGGCAAGGAAAGGAATGTCAGGGAAAGGCATGGAAAGGCATGCAAGGCAAGGCAAGGAATGTCAAGGAAAGGCATGACATGTCAAGGCAAGGAATGTAAATGCAAGGCAAGGGTATGCATGGCAAGGCAAGGCATGGCAGGGAAAGTTGTGGTAAGGCATGACAAAGCATGGCAAGGAAAGACAAGGCATGGCATGTAAAGGCAAGACATGGAATGTCAAGGCAAGGCAAGGGAATGCATGGAAAAATTTTGTGAGCCAATGACTGATTATTTTGTTCTTCCAATTTTAGGAAAAATATTATCCTCTTAAAGTAACATCCCATCTTAATCAAAGGAAATTTGTTTAATAAGGCATCTCAGTATTTCATCCTCATTGTGAGCATACCTAGTTTCTTCCCTTTGGTTTTGATGCCTTCGTTGGTCCTTATTAGTAATCTCTCTTCTTGGATGATCTTTTAAGATATACCACAATGATAACATCTACTAATAAAACCACTCCTGCAACAAGTGTCATGTATGTAGAAGACCAGTTACGCCTTTATGCAACCTCTAGCTCAACAAAGTCTACAGATATGACTATATTCTTATTCTCTGGAATCGAGCTAACAACATGCATCTTTAACACGCTGAGTAGAATGATCCTCGAAACCAAGAAATATATTGTGCCATATGAAATAATATTTTCATTATTCATTTTTAACGGATTCTCCTCTGGCATAATGGTTGTTTAATTCAGTCTAGTTCTTGGAGGGTTTTATAACTTTTAAAATGATTTCTACATTCATAAAAACCACCACATAAATACTAGTAGTTTCATCCATGTTCATCCTTACTATTATCTATGTTGTAATTATGTTTTTGTCCCATAGTAGTGTCATTCATGTTCATCCTTACTATTATATATTTTGTAATTTTGTTTTTGTCCTTCAATCAACGTGTAGGTTGAAAATTTGAATATTTTCCAACATGAAAAAAGAAATTGTTTTCACAACTTGTACTAAGTGAAATAATGTATGGCATAAATGTTAGAGGAGATTTATTTTTTCTTGAATTCAGTTGCATCTTCATTACTTGGTTCCAAACTAAATTTTGTTGTCAATTATTAGCAGATTACCACTGAGGCATTTCAGTTGCAGGGGCATCATTCAAGTTCAGTTCTATTGACTTCTAGAAAGTCAAATGAACTGAGTTTGTTTTACATAGGAATTAGCTCCTTAATAATAGTGCTAAGTGTGTGTAATAATGGTTATTGTTGCCAAAATAAGCTCTAGAATCTCTTAGAAATAGAATGAGGGATTTGATCTAAATTTAGACCAAGGATTTCTCCAATTTATTGAATATTGTATGGATCTAGATAGATGGTGAGATTTTAATGTATTTTGTAGTTTGTAATCTAGAATGTTGATGTTGTTGGGGAGAATAGATCAAAATAGAGTGTGTACTCTGTATGTGAAAAAAAAAAGACAAGCTTCGCCCATTTCTTGTTCCATGTAGCCTATTATCTTTGTGAGCAGTATCTTTGTGGTTGATTAAATAAATGTGTAATATATAGTTTCAATCTTGATCCATAGCATCGTGTTTTTATACTTGCAAGGTGTGGTTTATATGATCTGTGTTTAGATATTTGGATGCATATATCATAACTTGATGAGAATTATTGAGTGGAATGAAATTAATGCTTAATGTTGAATAGCGCAACAATTCACTATGTTACCTGGAAATGCATGTGCTCTGTCTAACAACTTGAGTCGATTGGTTATAGATTATGATTGGTTGTAGTGGAATAGAAGGGCATTCTTTCCTGTTTTAAATCGCAATGAGTATAAAGTTCTCCACACTACGTTGAGAGCGAGTTGGAAGATTAATTTCATTGTTGAATCCAGATCCAACCTGCTTCAACCTGCTTTGAACACTGATGGAAACCCTAGTGCACAGTACTCATCTCTCAATCGCTTCGATAGCAAGTTAAATAGTGAGTAAATGCTTCTAGAATGAGTTGTAGAGTTGGATTGAGCAAAGGAGGGTCACGATTGGTTGTAGATAGAGGAATCATTGAAAGGTCAAAGTCACTCTCACCATTGATTTGATTCTCATCAACGGTGGTTGAGTCGTGTTGGGGTATAGGTTTGAAGTTTCTCTAACTTATTTAAGAATTTTCGAAAATCCTTGGGAGGAAGCTAACAAGATTCAACCTATGTCTTTAAAGTTAAAATAAAGATTTGTGGAATGAAAACGGAGAAGGATCTAAAATGATTTGTTTAAGCGGGAGTTCAATATCTTTGAACAATGCAACTAGTGTAGCTCAAAGGCCAACCATTTTCCACCAAAAGAAAACAAAGTTAGGCATTATTCAGGAGTGCAATATCATGAATACAAATATTTACGGTCGGGAATACTTTAGCAAAAAGGAAGTGGAATTATTCAGGAAGACGATATTATGAACACAGATAATCATGGCCATGACCGAGCAAGACTCAATAAAAAATAAATTAAATTAAAAATGAGTAGGGTTCGCATACCTGATATGCATAATTTATTGTGATTCCACCGATGAGTCCTTTCAAAATGGCTATCAGCGGAATCAACAGAGTGTCAAGGATTACATAGACAAAATCAGGAGTTGTGGAACTTATCTTACTTAAATATCAATATTTAACCTTTGAATCCTACAAAATGCACAACGATAGAATCGGAAAAGTATCAGAAACTCGATTCAATGGTCGAATTGAGCGATGAAAACACGTAGAGATCTCAAATTTCACGATACTAGCCTCCCCTTCGCCCTCTATGTGGAGCTCGGCTCCTCTCAAAAACAAATCTATTTGATTAGGTAGAATGGTCGTTCAGTTTGATCACATTGGCGAGTCAAAACAAAGTGAAGTTTTACCATATGAAAAGACTATGCGGGAAATGCAGATCCAAAAATTGAGAATTGGGTTCCATCTAAAAAAAAATCCCATTTAAAATTCCCCTCTATATTTCAACTTTGGCACCAAATTTGTTGGCCTTTCGAATATTTACCACCACGGTCACACCATTCGCGTTGTGGAGAGTGCAATAGGGGTTACACAAAAGTAAACCATATGACCATAGGTTTGATTCTTCCACCTGTAAACCCTACACTATTTATGTTTCATTCACCAAGAAACATTAAATAGAATGGAGTGTGATCTATTCTTGGAATTAAATTTAAGAAGCCTTTGGTCTTGAGTCTATACTAAATGAGAGTTTTGTTTTTTCTTTAGAATGTCATTGCATTTAAATTAGGTTTTTGAGCGGTTAATCATATTAACAAATATGTCCATAATTAATAATGTCATGTTACCAATTCCTAAGATGATAACACTGTATACACAATGGATGCATGGAAAATCTTTTGGATGCTGGCTTGGACGAAGAAAATGCTTTGTAGACCAAAGAGGGTATTTTTCAACCAGATGAAACGTACAGACATCTATACAATATCCAGTGTGTAAAAGTGACAGGTGGTTGTCACGTGAAGTCCAGGTCTGACTTTGAATTGGGAGAATATTTAAAGTACTTGATTGACAATAAGGAAATTCATGAAACTTCTAGGGTTTCTCCGTTAACTTGGACCGATGAGAAAGATAGCCCAAAAAACCTTAGATATATATCTAACATTAACCCTCCAATCACAAAACCATACTGCTTCAAAGTTATAGAGAATAGGCAGCCCCGACTATACGGAGGTAGAGAGAAGGCAAAGAGACAACAAAAAAGTTTGAAAGTGTGAAACAACCAGCCTCTCTATGTTCTGGGGAAGGATGTATCATTAGAGCAGGCTGCAGGTCTAGCTTCGAAGGATTTGGTCGGAAATTTTTTCTATTTGAAGATGACAAAATAAAATCTTAAGAAGTGGATTCAAGACCACTGGAAACCCTCGGTCGACTGTTTTCCCTGTTTAAGTATGTTATTGAATCACTAGATCCTATTTCATTTCTTATCGAAGGGAGATATTTTAAAGATTTCAGCTAGTCCATGGATTATTTTTCATGGGGTTTTGATGCTCAAAATATGGAAACTTGGATTTAATCCATATATGGAGTCCTTTTCCAAGCATTTTGTATGGATGTTCCTCCCAGAATTTCCAGTAGAGTTATGGGTTACACAAATGTTCGTAGATCTGGAAAACATTGTTGGAAGCTTCGTTTATTTTGACGAGAAGACCTTGTGTTGGAACACTAAAAGGATTGCATGGGTACTGGTGTAATTTGATTCAGAAAAGGTTTTTTCAGAGTATATAGAGGTGTCTACAGGGGATAGTTTTTTCATCCAAGTTTTGGATTACGGGAGGGAACCATTTTGATTCCATCATTGCTATCAGGCAGGGCATATCAAAGCAAAATGGCCCTTGTTTATTAAAAAAGAAGCAAAGGAAGGTGATAAGGGTTCTCATCCGCCTCAACTTCCCTTGGATTTTTCTTCAGTTCCACCCTCTCCAAGCAGTTAGGAGCGAAACTCCTTTCTTAGTAAGATGAATACTTTTTCCCCTCTTTTTTCAATAGTTTATCAAATGAGGATATAAAAATTCTTCATGATAATGAGGAGTGGCTAAAAGAAATTTTGGGGTTTTAATTGGGAGATTGTTTTAAAAAAATTTGAAGAACTTCCAACCAAGAAATTGATGTTTTTTTATAAGTTTTGTCTACAACAATCGAAAAACCAGACGTCAATTTCGCATACGACGTCTGTTTGAGCCCATTCAAGTTGTGTTGGGTTCGTATCGACGAGGCCTACGCACACATCCATTTTGATTCCGTTCTAATCACTTTTATTTTTAGGCCTTCCTAGACCCATTTTGGTCCCGAGATCTAATTCTAGATCACACCTCCCCACTAAAGACCTTTTGGTCCTCCAAAAGGTTATTGACCAGTCATCAAGTGTGGGATAGGCCAAATGACTTGTTCTCTATCTTTAAACTTTGTGCTATGCACCTGTCTCATCAAGGTCAACTGTAAAACAACCATGATAACTGACATCATATTGTTAGCCACTTGTACTCTATCACATCTTACTGAAGCCACTATCATCCATGCTGACAAAATCACTAATGATAACATCAGAAATATGACTGCAAATGAGCTAATATGTTTGTAATACTTGCATGACATTAGCTTATCTTGAAACAAAGTGTGATTGATCTTCCATTCTACAATCATCTCATGTTCTTGCTTAAGATCTATTACTTGATTTGAAACAATTATAGGTGTGTTGCTTGCATGAACTTCCTTTCTTAATTGTTCCATTGTTTGAAGAGATTGATTTTCTTTAAAATGATGAGCATGTACCACATATTCTTTGTCTTCTTTGACTAGGTGATATTGATTTTGTTCCATGTAGAAGATTTCTTTGCGATCATACAAGTAAGGACTGCCTAAGACCATTCCACATTCATTGAGTGGCACCACATCACACGTTACCTCATCCACAGATTTTGATGAAATCGCAAAATGTAAAGTGCATTGCTTTGTTATGTGCAATTTATGATTGTTTCTTATCCATTTAAGTGAGTAAGGTTTATGATGCATCTTAGTGTTTAATCCCAATTGTTTAACCACTTCCTCTGAAATCAAGTTAGAATGAGATCCATTATATATCAATGTGTTAACCATGGTATGCCTCATAATGACCCTTATGTGAAACAATTTAATTCTAGAATCAAATCCATCACCAATTGTACCTATCAAACCCACCAATGAGACTTTAGATTCATCACCCGAATCTGATCCCAAGTCTGTTGGTCGTGTTGTTGTTGCAACTGTTTGCCTCCCTTTCCTTTCTTTGAACCACTTTGGTCTCTTCTCGAGATGCAATTTCCAGCAATGGTCCTCATCATGCCCTTCTTTCTTGCAATGCTTGCAAGAAGGATTCTCTTCCTTTCTTTCCATTGAATTTCCCTTATTTCCATTCCACTTCCTTTTGTCCTCTTTTCTCAAAGACGATTCCCCTGATACACCAACTCTTGTTTTCCCTGCCTCGATGTATGTTTCTTGAACTTAAACCTCATCAAGATTAGTAGGTCCAAACATAAATACAATGTTACGAATATGTGCGGGTAAACCTCCTATATACTTCATAAGAGTTTCTTGGGTATGTAAAGGAATATCTAACATCAATGCCATTTTACGAAATCCATCTGTGTATTCTTGCATTGTTTGTCCTTTTCTTAGTTTAAGACCTTGGCATTAAATTAAAAAAAAATCTTTATAACCCAAAGGATATAATTTCTTTCTAAGTGCAAAAACAAAAACTTTCCATGATGGAAATACATTACCCACTTGTTGCGTGCCATTTTGCAACTTGCTTTGGCACTTGATTTGAGTTGCCTCATCCTTGATTTGTTGCACACTGCAATAAACATCCATCTGTCTGATCCAGTTATCAAGCCTCTCTGCATTGACTTCACCATCATATATGGTTAGTTCAAACTTTACATCAAGCTTAAGTATAGGCATATCATGTTTATGTTTATGGACATGTTTTCTTGCAGTGGATTTAGAAATTGAACTTGAAGAAGAAGAAGTTGATGGAGAATAAGGAGGTGAAGGAGGAATTTGAGGAGGATCCTCTCCTTCTTCACTTTTTACCTTTGAAGATTCACCTAGATTTAGTCTATTATGTTCCAAATAATCATCATACAAAACCTTCATCATCTCCGACATGGCGAAGAAAGTTTTTCGAAACTCTTTCTCATCATGACAAAGTCCCTATTCCGATGCCATCTTCTCACTTTGAGAAGATATCTTTCTCAATCCAATCTCTGGATTTTCTTCAACAATCTTGCCTTCACCACGATTCAGCCTTTCCCTGGTAATCATGCAAACTCAAAAACCAACCGTCAACTAGCTCTGATACCATTTGATCCAAAATGATCTCTTAAAGACAATGGTTGAGTTTTAAAGCATGAGTTAAATTACCATTTAGGAAACTTAATGAAAGAGGAAGAATTAAATAGGAAACATAGCAACCATTAAACAATATACAGATCTGGAAAAAAATCATGAAGAACAACAAACCATAAACATCAAAGTGATAACGAAGTTCAGCAATCTCGCCTACGTCTCTGGGCCTTTGTCTCAGTGGGTGGGGCTTTCTTATTTCTATTCAAAGATTTAAAATTACATCATAACAGTGCCAAAAAGGTTACAAATTAATTTGGTCTTCTTCTACCAGATCTCTAGAACCCAACAAAACTGACAGCACTGAAATTAGATGAACGAAGCTCCCAGAAATGGCCCGCAAAGGTGCTCTCCTCAATGGCTTCCCTGTTTAAAAATGGCTTTGGCTCAACAATTCTTCAGCATTTCTCTGTTATGAACCTCCTCCATGGCTCCAAGAACCTCTTTTTTATATAGACTTGAAGTGGGTAACAACCTCCCAAGATCAGGCCTAAAAAAGGGGCCAAGATCCTCCATAAATGACCAATATCTCTCAAAACTGCTGAGAAAATCAATAAAAAACATATATTGTAGTTATAAAACCCACTATTTGAGAAATATTAGGGTGCAACCCCTTTTTCTCGGGCTCCCGGTCACATGGCTCCCTCCATGTGGCCCTGTGCTAGTCTGGCGCATTGGTCTGGCCCCTAAGCCTCGGTCCTCAGTCGTATGCAGTGGCCATGTGGCCTAGTTCTAACCTCCACACGCAAATATATAGTAAGCCCTGACCCCTGGTCAAGCGCCCTGGTTGGCGAGAGAGCCCGACCGACCGGGCGCTAACCTCTTTACGCGCTAACAATTACATAGCGGGCATATGGTGTATACACGGGACCACGGGCTATCCAATAATTTGTTGTAAGGAGTGGTAAATCAGGGCTATACCAAAGTAATGGACCGTTCCAATGTAATCTGAGTGGAGTGGTTACAGGGTATGGATGTGCGTC
Organism: Picea engelmannii; assembly: GCA_009831015.1. Lineage (NCBI taxonomy): Eukaryota > Viridiplantae > Streptophyta > Pinopsida > Pinales > Pinaceae > Picea > Picea engelmannii. The sequence goes on from ML782268.1 coordinate 970,386, forward strand.
AGGGCTAGACCCCAGCCCTTAATTCCACCCAACGAACATCGCTTCAAACTTAAATACAAACGACGTTGTATATGGTTAAGTACCACCAAGTAGGCAAGCTAGTAGCTCGGCCTACGTGAAGACTCGACTGCCTATGGAGGTCATGGGTTCGACCCCCATAGACCCTCAAACAAAATTTTAACCAAAGTTTCTAACCAATGGATGGGTTCCACGTGGCAGTCCATGACTGGGCCACGTGGCACCATCACATTAGCCAATAACTGCCACATGTCAGAGAGCGATTCAATGACTTCCAACCCAGTCAGCATGCCACATATCTTCCCTATCAGCATCCACCGTACCTGCCACATCAACCAACTGCCATGTGTCATACGACTGTATGGCCTGGCCATGTCATCACGTGCCACGTGTCACCCTTACAGTGGTGCCACATGTCAAACCTTGACTCGTCCACCTGTACCTGTCCAGTCAGCGGAAATGCACCCTTCCACGTCAATTGTATGACCGTAAGTCGTGTACAATCATCTGCCACATCATCATTGTATAGACTATACAATCAACATCTTTTTTTACCTGTTTGGTGAAATGAACATACCACGATATCTTTTGCATACGACGTTCATTTGAGCTCGTTCAAGTTGTGTTGGGTTCATATCAATGAGGCCTACGCACATGTCCATTTTGAAGCCATTATGAGCACTTTGATTTTTAGGCCTTCATGGACCCATTTTGGTCTTGAGATCCAATTATGGATCAATGAACAATCTAGTAAAGAACATTGGGAGGCAGTAAAATGGATTCTTGGGTGTTTGATAGATACTTCTACTCATGCAATATGTTTTGGAGGTTCAAACATTGTTCTACATGTATATGTTGATTCAGATATCACAAGTGATAAAGATAGCAAGAGAAGCACCACAGGGTATGTTTTTACTGTAGGTGGAACAACAGTAAGTTGGATTTCGAAACTGCAAAAGGTTTTTTCACTTTAAACAATGGAAGTAGAGTAAGTTGTTGCTATAGAGGCTAGTAAAGAGATGATTTGGTTATAGAGGTTTATGGAGGAATCGAGAAATAAGCAAGAGAATAGCAGGTTGTATTTTGACAGCCAGGGTGTCATTCATCTTGCAAATATCTCATCATTCCATTCTAAGACTAAGAATATACAATTCAGGTACCTTTTCATACGATCTATTTTGTAAGATGGACAATTGAAGTTGGAAAATATACATATTAGCCAGAATCCTGCATACATGTTAACAAAGGTAGTAACCAGGGGGAAACTGAGTTCTTGCTCAGTTTCAGTTGGACTTCAAGCATGAAGGTGAAGATGAGAAATTTTCCAGGTCTAATGTGGATCATATTCCAACATGTCCATCGACAATGGAGTTGTTGTGATCAATATCCAAGTGGGAGATTGTTGGTTGTGGAGCTTGATTATCTTCCTAATTCAGAGGTCTTATTTTAGCCGTGTTTGGACCTCATTACCTGATGGGGGGTGTGGGGGGGATTTCCTCCCAACATATCTTTCTAGGGGGGATCTACGAGGGCGACGAGAAATTTTTTAGCCCCCCCCCCCCTGGAGGGGGATTCAGGTGAAACTCCCCCGAAGTGAAATTTTGGGAAACAATTCCTTGTAAAATATCTTAATTTTGTAGTCAATATGGACCATTCATTACAAGTTCGTAGATATAACGGTATAATTTATGTTAGGGATTTTTTCCCTAGAAGTCAACCCTCTTTATATATGAGGGAATTTTATTATGGTTGTGTGAGCGAGTGAATATTGTACTCTGAGAGAGGAGACTGTGAGAGAAAAAAGAGGAAGTTACAACATGTATGTTTTAGTTTGTATCCCTTCATTTGTTGGATAAAAAGAAAAAGGAAGGACCTAGAAATTTCTCTGGTAGACATAGCCCACATTGGGTGAATCACGTATATTTGTGTCTCTATTGTATTATGTATCTTTTGTGTTTAATTTCCACATTTGTTTTATTTTATTGCTCTACAATCCTGTTTTTGTAACAATTTGTTGACTAGTGTCCTTTTAATCTCTCATTGATAGCTACCATAGAGCGCAATATGAGAGCTTGGAAACATTGAACCCCAACACTACCCAATCCCAGAATGCTTGGTAGCCTCTTGGATACATCCTAGTTCTTGTCTTGGTCTTTGATTCTATCTATTGTTTTACTCGTCATAGGTTGCATTATGTACTTTCTTTGTGCATCTATTGTTTCTCTTTGCATGAGTCTTGATCTTCTTCTAGTAATATTTTAGTTGGTTGGTGTTCTTGTCCATTTGTGTCTGTCCATGCTTGATGATTTTGTCGGATGAATCCATTTTTATCTTTTGATAACTTGGGTTTGTGTTGGTGTTTTTCTTTCTTGTCTTTTTCATGTTCTTTTCCCCTTCCTTTTTGTTGATATGTTGTTGTGATTGTAAATTTCATCATTTTGTCCCTTGAGTTTATGCTTGTTATCAATGTCTTTGTCTTCTTCCCTTTTCTGGTTCATGTGATTCCTTTTGTTTGATATCTTCGTTTTGTCATTTGTATATATTTGTTTCTCCTATTGTTTGAATTGTTTTTCAAGCCTTCAAGTTCTTCTCCTATTTCTTACATGTCATTATATTTTGATTTTCTCATCAAGTCATTATATAAATAAGAATTACAATGATCAAGTTTGATTGTGTTAAATATTATCTATCTCGAAGATTTTCTTATTTCATGTTTATATGATTGAGGGTGATGATGCTCTTTCCTAGATTTTTGGTTATCTTCTTTGACTTACCAACTAACTTGTGTGTACAAGACATAATGGCTCAAAAAGGAGATTCCATGGAAACATATGCTTGACTCCCAAGATGATGATATGGTAACTTCAATGAAATTGTGTGCCTCAATTGTTCTTTCATGGCCAACCAATAAACCTTTGTGCCAAAATCTTCATCAATCTCCACATCCTTAACAATTATGTGCACATATTTTTCATTAACGTTTCAAATAAAGATCGCATTACAAAGCAGAGGTAGAACTTGAAGATTTAGTGAAATTGTAGGAATTATGATGGTTTCCATCACTATAAGAAGTAGAAAGATGATATACAAGTACACATTGGGATTGGATAAAGATGATTACAAAACTATTTGAAGATGAAACATTTTTATCTTGTACAAGGAGAGGAAACATGAGTGCAACATAAGAAGAACCACAAGTCTTACATAAATCATCAGCATAAGTAAGAATATAGAATATCAAAAGAGATCATATTGAAGAGCTATAATGGACCACTCACTATACACAATTTCATAAATGGGCATGGTTGTCCTAGGGAGGAAATCACCAAGTAAAAGGTGAGGAGGTTAGAAGTTGAAATACTAGAAGCAACGAGAAGCCTTAGAATAATGAATATGCCTCATATTCCTAAATTTGGGAATTAAAAAAAACAGGTAAATTTTAGGAATTGAAAGATTCTAGGTTATGTCTTCCTTATATTAGAACACAACTTTCCCCAAGTTCCCTTATATAGTGAGAAGAACACACCACCAAGGCATGGTTAGATGGAAGAATATGTAAGCCTAGGAGTTTGATTATTACATTTTAGAGGAAGAAGTGTTTGGTGATCTTTCCAAAGAATCAATTCCCATTCCTATTTTTGAAGAATTTGAAAAGGAATGGTGGGAGATGAAGGTGTGCAACAAGATAGAAATGAATCTACTTTTCATAATTTTTATGTTTACAGTGGCCATTGTACCTCTCAATGTAGGGGTGTGGTCATGAAGGTGCGCTTGTGATAGTGGAAAAGTACGACTCAAAAGAATGCATTACCAAGAATGTGCTCTTAAGCTAATTTATTTTTAATGTGAATTTTGTTTTATTAGATTGTAGAAAGTGGTAAACCCACTTAGTTTATGTACATATAGTTTTTTGAAGCATAGATACAAAACTCTTCTATCTTACAAATTTTGAAGCAAAGATACAAAACTCTTCTGTCTTACAAATTTTCTCGATGCTTCATTAATCACCATACCTAACTGTTGTTTGGATTTGATTTTTACTTAACTTTGAAACTAGTGGAAGCTCAAAATAGTTTTCAATGTTTAACTCTCTAAGTACTCTTAACTAGGATTACCAAGATGACAAGTACTATCTTTTCTCAATATTAATAATAATATATGATTTTTTTATAAATACATACAGTATAATTTATTTATTTTAAAGGTTTTAATAAACCTTTTTATATCTGACAACTTTAAATATCATATTTTGTATTCCTTTGTATGTGTATTTGACCAAATGTCCATAACCAATTCCATCTATTTTCCTAAGCTCAATTCAACGTAATGAGGATGAACTTACTTCTTTCCTACAACCACCCAAACTACACCCTTATTAGTCAATGCCGAAGGCGTAGAGGGACTATAGTGATCGATAATTCATTGACTTCATATTAATATGTCATTTGACTATAAATTTTTGCATCATCTGTATTGTTCGAACTATAGAAGTAAAAACATTATTTTTATATAATAAAAAAAACCTTATATGTCATCGTCTCATTGGAGAATATATTGGAGGTCTTATTGTCAGCTTCATTGTTCCCAATGTTGTAAATGTTTAGATATCCAAAGTTTTGAGCTTAGATGCTCTTTTTTAATTTTTATTACATTTTTACTAAAATGTTTACATACCAAAAGTTCTAAGCATCGACGTTGTTTTTTAATGTTTTTATTATTTTTATTTGTATTGAAATGTTTACATATCGAAGGTTTAGAGCATTGACACTCTTTTTGAGGTACTTGAATATGCCTGACAACTTAAATGTTTACATAGCGCAAGGTCCTTATAAAGGCCTGACAGCTTAAATGTTTGCATATAGTGAGGCCCTTAAACAACCTGACAACCTTAAATGTTTTCTTAAATAGGCTTCTCACGGTACATTTTTCCTCGAATTTTTCCATACAATGTTGCAGTGAATTTGGACAATATTGTTGTCCACCGCGAGTTGCATAGCCATCGTATGTTTCATACTTCTTCTATGTTTGGAATGAAATTTGATCATCGTTGAAGATACATATATTGTTTACTTGTTCGGTGGGTGCTTCTTGTTATTACTATACATCATTTTTCTTTCATATGATTAAAAATATATATATATACTTTTTAATTTTCAAGCAACTTGAAGTGTGATGATAATTGTAAGATTTTATTTAAGAATAAAGAAATGTGATATTATAATGATTTATTAGCTCTTTATAATTAATGGTAAAAATATATTGTATTATAATGATCTATTAAAAATATTAACTATTTGTCCCCGAGGTGTAGGACAGTCGGTGACATAGTGTGTTGTTAAGCCACTCTGTGTTGTTAAAGTCACCGGTTCGAAACCTGCGGGGACAAAAAATCCAACCATGTTAAGGGTTGGTGTGGCTCAGGCCGGGTGCGATCCCCGAGTGATTTTGACAGCTTAGATGCCTCTGAGTTGCGGTTTCTCAAGCCACAGGTTAATCGCGTAACTAACAGGTCTCGCACAAATTAACAAAATATATGTATATATATTAACTATTTATTGATGATGATGATAATAATGATGGTTAACATCCATTGAGATTAAAATTGGTCTATCGAACCTTAAGAAAAGTAAGAGATTACTTGGATTTCTTTAAAATGTTATTTCGATGCTTGAAAAGAATTAAGAGAAGCGTTCCAAGCTCACTAAAGTTTTGATGATTTACAAGGTTAGGAAGGTCGGTATTGTGACAAATATTTTGAAATTGAGATCTAATTTGGGTATACGTAGGTCATTCTAGGAGAAAGTGTTTTTCATCTTCAATCCTCTTGGTGTCACAAAGGTGACATATCATTTCTTTCCATGGTGTTTTGGGGATTTCCCAACGCCTAGTTTCACAATGCAACTCATGAGAATTAGTTCTTATTTTAGCAATATTGATTCACTTCTTTATGCTAGTCAAAATAGAGAGACACTTTCGATCTTCAAGGTTAGGGTTAACCACCTCCTTATAATATCTTAATTTTATTTTATCCTCTAATTATTTATCACACCATATATTCTCCTTAAATTTATCTTGCACAATATTTTTAATATCATCGATATTCTGCAGAATAACTTCTTTTATTCCCCAATGATTTAGCCAAGACTTGACATCATTATGCCATCCTCACTTGATCCATTGGTGATTTTGGCTAGAGTCTGAAACAATTTTGGGGATCCTCTTGTCATTCATGTTGTTTAGATTGTTATTGTACAATAAGTACCTAATCATAGTTGTGATCTCAATGGGGGAAAGGCTCACTTCGATAAGGCAGATAGGATAGGGTGTATTGCCCTTAATTTTGAGATTACAAGTTATAAAATTCTTTTAGATCTACTCTATCTTTCTCTAGGAATCTTGAGAGATACTGCATCCCTAAAATTCACATCTATATAAGATAACATGAGTGACAAGAGTCTCAAAGAGGATATTTTTCTTATCCCATAGCCAAAGGTCTGCTAATTTACAATTATTTTCAAGCCCATAATAAGTTTTCCACCCTCCATTTATCATTTTCTCAATGCTATAGTTCCAATTGAGCTTGTGATGAATATCAATTCCAAGATACTTGTACAAAGGCACTTCCTCCAAGATATTGTTGTCATATACAAAATTATCATAGGTGATCTTGTTGGATTTAATGGTCTTAACCTTCGTTTTGTCAGTGTTCACAGTCATACCTGTACTAGAGTAAAAGTCCTTAAGGATTATAAGTTTGTTACTAAGGTCATAGGGAATCCTTTCCATAAGAACAATATCATCAACATAGAGAAGAAGGATGATTATTGTACTAGCAAGAGTTGGTCCAACACACCCCACAACCTCCAAACAATATTCTAACTTATCAATGTAAATGCCAAAAAGGGTAGCGGATAAGGGACAACCTTGATTGACTCCTATATTGTAGTTAATTTATTTTGACCAAACCTCAGTACTCCTAAACTTGGAAAAAAAGTTCTCATACAACCTTACTGCAACAACTCTCAGTGCGGAGGGAACTTTTAGCTCTTCTAACCTATTCCAAAGGTTGGTCCTACGCACAGTGTCAAAAGCTTCTCTAAAGTCAAAAAAACAACAAATGTAATAACCCTACCTACTAATGGTATGGATTACTTCTTGTTGTGGTCAAGTTTTGATGTTTTCTTAATATTGGGCTTTCGTCAAACAATTGGTAGATATTCCCAAGTTTCACTAATAATGCCTTCTACTTACTATTGTTGTAATTTAATGATTGTTGTTAGGTCCTCTACACTTATTTGGCTTGTGAATTTCATCATATAGTTTGTTTTCATGCCCCGGACCCACTATCAAATATCACCATTTAGTTTTTGTAGTAATATTTAGTGTTCTTTTGATTTAGGCATTATGTCAAACAATTGACTTTAACATACTAAAACTATTGTAGATACCTTTTGTTGTTGCTATTTGTTTTATTTGTTTGATGATTTGGTTTTATGGTTTAATGTTGGTTGGTTTTAAGCGCTTATTTGGCACACACTTTTTCAAAACAATTTCAGAACAGTCTCATATAGGGTTTGGCACAAAAATGGGATTTTTATCGGATTAATACCAAAGTCAGTTTTTACATAAGATAGAGATGATTGGTAACTCATGAAAACTAATATACCAGTAAAGAAATAAAAATATACAATCATATTTCCTTATTATTTCTAACATGTAGGTGACACATAGTTTGTTGATAAGAAGATATCCCCAAAGAGAAGATAAATCACAAGGTTTGGCAACTAGAAACCTTCAGTAAGTGCACCAGTAGAAACAACATTAATCCATCCCTTATTTGCAACTTCTCTTATGACTATTACAACCCCTATTTGTCCCCACAAACTACAGAAATGGTCACTAAAAGATCCCACGACCTATATTTGTACTGACACGATTTAAGGAGGATAATGATGGTAAACAAGAGCAACAAAGTCAGCAATGAAACGACCTCTAGATACCCTTGAGTTGTAGTGAAGATGTTCTCCTTGGATTAACCACAAATAATTTCAATGGCACGATCTGCAATAGGATGGTTTTGCCTCTTCTGGTGATCCCCTCACCAACAATGTATTTTGCATGGCCTCTCTTAAGATTTCCCACAAACAAAGATATAGTGTGGCCTTCTCCACCAGTTTTAATGAATGGTTTGAACCCTCTTTCAAGCTACCTAAGAACTGCAACAATGGTACAATTCCTCTTCAACCCAAAAAAACTGTAAACAAAGGGACTTGACCCTCTTCCCCAACTCACAAGCTTCAATACACAATGGAACGGTCCCTTTTGATCAACAATAATGGTGGCAACTCGATCTGTCCTAGGCCAACCTCCCCAAACACAAAGTGCTATGGAAAGTGTCCACGATCGGAAGATGAGTGTTTGGCCTCCTCAATAACACAAAACCCTACAAATTCCTAAGACTTATAAAAAAATGTTAGACCTTCCTTCTGCAATGAAAAAACTGTGAGAAACCTCAGTGATTTCTCCAACCAAATGGCTAGGGTGGATCTCTCACCATCGAAACCTGATTAGCTAGGGTGGAATCTTTCACCACTAAAACCAATCCAAATAGTGTTTATACACCTTTCACCTTTTTCCCCTCAAGTGACTTTTAATTCGTCTTTAATACTTTCTCATAAAATCACTTTATTAATAATTAATTCACCTTTTTAACCCCATAAAGTGATTAATTCGCCTTTATGACTTCTCCGGCCACTGAAAGTCACTTTTCATCATCCCATCCTGTAGATATTTTTGCCTTGGTTCCATAAAGCTATTACACTAGGGTATTTATCCAAGAAACAAACTCCAAATAGTACCTTTAGTGTAAATAATTAAAATATGCCCAATAATAACCTCGTTTTACGGAAATCGTCGGAATGAAACAGAACCAAGAACAAGCTGTGTAGAATTGATCTTGATGATGAATAATGGTAAATAAACTAAGTTGGGCCCCATAAAATTCCTCCAAACCTTCTAGGATCACTCATGACCTAGTCTCACCCCTCTGACCTGGTTGACTCAAGCCTCCTGAAGTGACTCCAGCCACATAATCAGGGAATCCAAAAATGGGGACATTACAATCCTCCCTTCCCAAATATTGCTTTTCCTCAAGCAATTCCACATCAACCATATGATCAACAAGCTACACCAAACTGAAACTGAGAGTGATCCCTAGGTCCAAACCAATTTGGAAGAAGTGAAGCACCGTTTTCTCAAAGTGTTTTCCTGCAAGGAACTAGCAAAAGCAATCTCTTGAATAATATCGGTATGTAGAGAAATCAGATACTGCAAAAACTTGATCAACTCCTCAGAGAATTGCTTCTCCAGAAAACCAATCCCATGCACTCCAGTAGTAAACTCATGAAAGTAAAACATTCTCTCCTTTGTATCAGTCGGTGACCTGCTAAACAATGTAATCCAAGGGTCCCAAACTAATATAAAAAAGGACCCACCATGCCGGTGTTGCGTCACTTTGATCATAATGGAATGATCACCATGCTCATACTGGGCTCTCATCTCCTAGACCCCCAAGTTGAAATCCCTGAAAGGACCGAACTCATTATCTTGGATCATGGATCGCTAAGACATCTCAGTGAAATTGAAGCATGTCAATCCATGACTATCCTCGATCCTAGGTATCACGAGGGGAAAGAAAAACTCCACAACTATTCTCACAGCATTCCCACAATGACACAAACCAATCAATGCCTCAACTTTGTCGGTCATCAACCTCATCTGAGACAATCCATCACTCGAATGAATGCCAATATCCCACCTCCACATTGGAAGTCCACCACTCCCTATGTCTGTCGAATGTTGTTGTGCCCCACCAATAACCATCAGAGTCAAAATGAGTCAAATTCTCGATGTGCAATATCTGTAGCAGATAATCCCATCCATTACTCTGCCAGATGCAATCTCTGTGAACCAATCCAAATGATTATGGATCTCATCATGTGAACTCAACGCATTGATCACAAAGTCCAAATGGATGAACTTTGTCATGGCCACAATTCCCCCTATCTCATCCCATTGTCTCATGTAATCCTCTCCTATCTTATTGTATACAATGAGGGCATCAAATAACAAAAATAGGTGCCTCTACCACTGCATTAAGGACTGGAAGGTGACTAGTGCATTGGTCAACCCCAAGGGAATGACCAAGAACTCATGATGACACCCGAGAACAGACATGTGAGTACCTTTCTCCCTGACCCAAGCCTGATGATATCCCAAATGAAAATCAACCATCGAGGGATACACTGCTTGTTGAGGCTCACCAATCCACTCACTGATCCTAGGTAACCTCAACCCAATGGTATACTCAATGGCTCTGTGAGGAGGTCTCCCTGGAGAAAATGCTCCAAAGATTTGTTGTGCACCACCATGTGCCAATGTATAATTCTGTATACTGTGACATACTCTTGTGTCCCCTTGTACCGTATGGTTCCATGTATGTGCTATTGAATCCAACACTCTACTGATGATGACTAAACTTGTACCCTAGAGTGTGTCCATGTCCATCATGTACCTGTCTACCCAATCCATGGACGCATATGCTTCCTCACAGGCTGGTCCACAAGGAAGGTGCTCAACCATCTCTTTCATAGCTAAACATTGACCCTCTAATGAGCTCTCCAAAAGAAAGGGCTCCCAACCCCCGCAATTCCAAAGTGGAGTGCAATCCAAACTCTCCTCGAGTACCTGTTGTTAGCGCTAGAAGTTGTTCCTAGACTGCTTTAGGAACAAGCCTAGCACATCTTAGAATCAAATTAATTGGGTTGGGTTTTCAGAAAATTTTGAGAGTGATATGTTCAACAAGAAGGTAGTGAAACCATTGAGCATGGAGTCCATAAATACAATGACCTTAACCTGACATTCTATGGTAGACAAGTCAGGCTAAATAAGACATAGATTTGTTTTGAGATCAAATAGATGTGAATGAGGAATTCAGAAAAAAAACATAAATGTAGTTTAGACCGAAAACAACTTGATTTTGATATCACTACAGGAAGAACCTGTAACAGCTTAGAAATCCTTTCCAAACATTACAAAATGAATTAAATGTGTTTCATGGCAGACATTGTAGTAATCTTTACTAAAACATCTTCAACAATCACACATCTAATAGTAGAAATGTGATAAAATGTGATAACATAGAAATAGAATGACTAACTGGTCAAAGATTTATTTATCAGTTGAAGTTATTTAACATAGAAATAGAATCAGGTCTCCGATTTAAACCAAAGACTTTACATACTCTACAGTTCCCTCTCAGCTCTTCTTGGATCTTCCAAACTCTCTCTCAGACCTCTCGGGTCTAAGAGCTCATCACCCTCCTTTTTTATTAGAAAATGCTTAATTTAAATAACAAAAATAATAACAAAATGTCCTAGTTTACTAGAAGGAAAATCCATTCAAATCATAAGACATAAACTAAAACAAATGTAGTTGTAAAAGGCTGTCGAATAACTGAGTTTACTAATGTCAAATCTCCTTTTGAATCTGGATATGATCTTCATTTGATGAATCCCCGACCACCTATAAGGTTTGACTGCTATGTCAGCACCAATCATCCTCAAAACCTGCAACTGAAAATCAATGATTGATATGCTCTTCCTCCCAAAAATCTGAGGATTAAATACTTCTCTTAACTGCTATCTGCCACATGTGTCACAATTTTTTAGAATTGGAATCAAATCTATTTAATGTTGGTCTCAAAACAGATTAAAACCTTCAATCTGCCATCTGTCATTAATTGCCTTAGATTCTGGAATACTCTATCATTTAAGATTACACGATGTTCATCCTTTGACTGTCAATGATTTTGCCATGAAAACTAGGATCTTTTCCATACATGATTAAATCAAAGGAAACATTTGTTGTGCTATATTTATTTTGATGAAATCCCCCAATCAGAATCGTTACAGGAAGATGCACAAGAGTGGCCCTCCTCTCATTAACTAGCTTGAGATCCTCCAAAAGTGTTTGAATAATCTAACTTGGTACCATGCTCTTGAAAAGGAGACTCGACTTTGACTTTTATTAGGTTACCAACATAGAAGGTAGTAATTCACTCCCAGGTTCGACCCTTGCACAAAGCCAATCATCAGAGTTTATGTTGAACACGTGTCCAACATATATAGTTTCCCCACGTATGTTTACTCTGCATAATTCTAGATCACCGTGTACTCTGTTTTTCAAGTGTTGGAATGACTATCTTTGTATCATCCTTCATCTAAATTTCTGGAACAAATAAGAATCATCATCTAAATTTCTGGAACAAATAAGAAAATGATTCTCCTTTGCACCTGGTTGTTGATTAAATTCCTCTTAGCATCTGGTGTTTGATTGGGAAGCTTGATCTATGTGTTTTTAAATTTAATATCATTCGCTATAGGTGTTTCTGTAGCGCTTTTGATTCAATGGCACATTAGCTTTCTTATGCCAAAAACTCACGGGAAATGCTATGTTATTTTATAAATGAAGTGGCAGTTAAAGTATATAGTAATTAAGATAAATGTAATAAACGTATAGTGGAAAATGAGAGTGGAATGGTGAGGTGGATGGGTAGGTGAGGTGAGAGAATGAGTGGGGTGAGGTGAGATAATGAGTGGGAGTTTTTATTTTTAATTATATTTATTTTATTTAAAATATAAAATTAAAACTAACATAATGATTTTATATTAAAAATAAAATTCTACTAAATGAGTTTTGGCATTGGAAATAGAGGTTTCAAAGAAGTGACAGGAGTATCACAATAAAATAGGCAAGCATATGGAGCAAAAATAGCACAGTTGCGGTGCTACTTTAGTGAATTTTGTTACCGGGGTCTAGAACTTCCTGTAGCACCTTTTTCTTTGAAAATGCCTAAGACAGAAAGAGTGTTAACACCTACAACTCGGAATTATTCTCGTTTGGACTCATCATAAGAGGTTCCTCCCTCACATCATGCATGACACTCATGCCCTCTTGTATCACGGTTTCCAAAGATGATGGAGTCCCTATTGTAAGTGGTGAAGAGAGTGCCATGCTCAACTGATAATATAGCTCCTCAACCTCTCTTTCCTTGTCCTCAACAAATTTGAGAACAAGGTCCATGTCCATAAACAATTGCAAGTAATCTAACTTTAGCTGCTCTAGTGCATTGTTGATGAGGTGCAACTGAGCACTAGTGACTCCACTTGCCACTCCACTGTGTCTCTCCTCCATCTAAGCTCTCCACATAAGATCCTCAAAGAATCAATGAGCTCCATCGGTTCTAGTCAATACCTGTGCGATTTGATCCTTTGTCCAACCGCATCTAAATGGTATGAGTTGTCATCTGTAAGAATGTTCCCCTCATCAACATCACCCAATGCACTAGGGGATACCATGCTATGGTGGGACTCATGTGTGACATCATCCTCACATAAATTTTTTGCTTGGTTGTCACCTCCAAGTTCATCTCCTACTTCAGTATCATCCATGCATGGTTCCTGGACAGAAGGATCAATGTCCCCCAATGGTCTCTCAAATACCCATCCTCTGTCATATGTGGGTACCATCATGTCTTCATCATCATATGAATCATAAACAAGATATGGTCTTGAATGATCATCATAGTTAGGTGCTAACACACCCTCATCATCATAAACATCCTCAGCATAGGTGCCCTCAATCTGTCCAACGTGGGTGTTGGTGTCATGGCCCTTGAAGTCATAATAAGTGGGACAAGATGTTGCCCCCTTATCATCGGTACTAGTGACCAATCCTGCCAACATACTAGTGTCAACGACCTCATCATAGACCATTACTTGGTCCTCCACTATGCACACCTCCTCATCATGGCTAATGGCATGATCCTCCACATGGATATGTGTTTGCGCCTCCAACAAGTCCACCTATTCATCCTACTCACCTTTTCTATGCTATACTTTTCAAGAGTTCCTTGTTCTAATCT
>ML782269.1:0-10176 GCA_009831015.1 Picea engelmannii
ATTTTTTTATTAGTATAGGTCTCATGCTAAATGAGGGGTAACAATTGGCTCAAATTTGGGGACACATGCTCTTCTTGGGAATACATAAGAATCTTAGAATCTTGATATATACTTGTTATCAATGACCATTATCATCAAGAAAAAATATGTGGTGGGATGGATCCACTTCAACATCTCTAAACACTACATCACAAGTCTACATAATCCATTGCATTGATAATTCAAAATTGATTTTACAAAACAAGGCATAAGACAACAATGCCAATGACAACATGGAATGAAAATTTAATACTCATATGTTCAACTTATTCATTCTTCTCTAATGCTTAAGGGAGCTTATTCTTTTTCCTACCCTATTCTAACATCAAAGAATGAGCTAGTTAGGTGAAATTATAAATCCAATGCAACCACCTTAGCATCTCATCAATACCATGATCCCTTCCCTTGTGTTTGGTTATCAATCAAAATAATGATACATTAAATATCAAATACATACATCCTAGAATCTCCATGAGACTTTAGTCATAATAGAATATGAAACCATGTGCATGATCAAACTCATACCAAGAATGACATGCACCACTACAAGCCTCCTCTATCCAAACTTCGATGGGGCTAGTATACACATCATTTCTGCAATAAAATTCATGAGACAATCCCATATCAACCTCTACAATATCATCATCACCTCCCTTAAGCAACAAAGGTTTTGGGGACTCTACAAAATCATTCAAATCATCATGATTACCCTCCAAGTAAAATGCATGTGAGATATGAGACAACATGCTAGTTTTAGATTTTTTTTTAAGCCCACATCTAAGGCTTGAAAGCCCTTTTTTGATGGTTATAACTTTGTGCAAAACAACTAATCATGAATGCTTGCTGCTCTATATTGTCTTTTGCATAAAAAAATATCATTTCCTGCTAAAAGTGTATGCAAAAGAAGAGAAGAACATGAAGAAATGTGGTTGAATTTTTTTTCAATTAAAACCCCACTGTACCATAATTTTCCGGCCACTAACTCACATTTTTCAGCTGAAAAATCATGCTTGATTTCACCAAAACATGAGAAAAAATATGGTTGTAAAATTTCTACATTTTTTGCATCATAAATCTACTTATGCTGGAAAAAATATACATAAAAAGTCGTTTGACATGGCTAAAAATGCTGCAACAAATCCTACTTAGACATGAGAGTACATCATTGAAATAAATCTGACAAGTATCTTCACAAGGCTGCCAAAAATCTGAAACACAAATAGAGATACATGGTTGGAAAATATCATGCAATTTTTTTGAATTTACCTCTATGTTAGGCTGTCCATAGACCTTGAAATCTACAATTTCCTCTATGGATACATCACTATATGCATCATAAATAAGATTTCCATAATGTTTTCAATTAACCTGAAAAGCGATGTCCATAACTTCATGCTCTAGGATGTTTTTTTCTTCATTAAATGGAGGGGTAAATGTTTTTGCCAATTCATCATCATTCAAGGGTTTGTCTTCAAGATTATCCTTCTGAAGGTCATAACAAGAAACTTCATCAAATTTAGAAATTTGAAAATGTGCAAAGCTTACCAAACCCTCAATGTCACAAAGAGGAGAAATAGAGGCATGAGTGCTCTCACCATCAAATTATTTATCAAGGTCCTCTTCATGATCTTCATGGGAGGATAAGGTGCTTCTTCATGGACTTGAGGACTGTATTCTTGTGCTTGGTCTTCAATGAATATGTGAGAAGAATCTTCATTATTATGTTTTTTAAGTGGAGGCGCCACAAGATCTTCATCATTGTCTTCTTCTAAATCTAAAATGTTATGCAAAAATGACTCATGGGAAGGAGAAGAGGGATGGTCATTCTCATGTAACTCATTTTCAAGTTACGATGGAAGAGTCTTATCATATTTTGTTTTAATATAATCAAAAAGAAAAAATATGCATCTTTTTTTCTTTCTATTTCCACAAGATATTGGAGGGATTCTCATCATATTCCCTCCTCAAATGATCAATATTTTATTCTATTCTATATTGTCATCACACAATCTTCGACCCTAGTGCAAAGCCTTCACAAGGTACAAAATGAGTGGAATATTAGAAGTGTTACCACTATCACTTATAGAACAATTTCTCTCGTTTAAGTAAAGAATGGATCCAACACAAGGGAGACTTCCCTAGTAACCTCTAAGGTTCCTAAGGAAAGGCACAATCAAGTATAATGTATCCTATGTAGCTACCCAATTTACCACCAACTAAATATATCAAACAAGTTACAAATTAGGTGATCACTGATAGTAAATTCTAGATTTGTGTTTTATTTGCTTCAAGGCTGATTTAGGGAGTTTATCAAATTATTATCCAATGCAAAATGATCCCCAAGTCCTACAAATATGAAAATTATTTATAGCTATTATTGATCCAGATTTAGGAGCGGAACAAATTGATTAATAGTCTGAATACAATAAACACATAGATATGGAGAATAACATAAATATCCAGTGAACAATATCTTCTAATAAATAATGAAATACACTGAAACTGTAAAACTGTAGAACTGAAAACTTGCTCGAATAGTGGTATCTATCTCTGAGAAGAGATATGGCTGCTACATACATCCTTCTGAGAAGAATGGAATACAACGAGGCTCCATAGGTCTTTTTGATATTACTAATGAATTCAAAAACCCTAGACACCCAAAACCTAACCCTAGAAGGTGAAACACCAAAAGTTATGTGGGCCCTATAGGTAAGTTGGTGTAATTTGGTACCTCAACTTCCTAGGGCCATAAATTTTGCATACGACTTCTGTTTTAGGCGTGTGATAGCCCGTTGGAAAGGTCTTTAAGATAAATACACATTCCGCCCTTAAAATCTAACTCTGTCTACAGTTTGACTGTGACAAGCCAAAAAAACAACGTTTAGGGCCCCAAAACAGCCCCGAAAGTACAACAAGATGTGTTGACATGAAAACATACAAAATAATCCAATTGGATTTGGTGAGAGGCCACCCGTATCCACCTGGAGGATGTGTGAGGCTTTAGACAACCCCAGAAGTGTAGAACCCACAATTACAAAGCAGTACTGAAGAATGTGCTGAAAAAAAATGGACACGAGGAGCGAGTTGGAATAGGTGGGTGGTCACCAATATCAACCTGGATCAATCCTCCCCCCTTAGGAAGCAATGGTCTCCATTGCATTGAGTCCCCCCACTAGGTGAGGAAGCTTCTACTGGATTTGGCCCCAGGTGAGCCACTTTCCTTGGTGTAGGAGTTTCCCTGTCTTGACAACCCGATAAAGGTGGATCTGATGTTGGTGAGTGCCTTTTACCTGTGTGTCCACGATCTGATTAGTGGATGCTTGTTCCATGCAATCAAGGTTGAAATCTATTGGTGTCAACTATTCTGCGATCTTAGAAGTGTCCAATAATGGTGGAAAATATGGCTGAAGGAGGTCCACATTGAATAATGGATGTAAAACAAGGAAGGGTGGAGTGTTGAGCTCAAAAGAATTTCTACCCACAACCTTGGTGATAGTGTAAGGCCCATAATGAAGTGGGCGAAGCTTGCGATGGGGCCCGGTGAGATGCTCCTTCTGAATATGTAACCAGACTTTGTCACCAACCTGAAATTGGTGTGGTACCCTATGTTGATCATGGTGTTGCTTGTACTTAGCATTGGATTTCTACAAAATCTCCTGGACTTGTTGGCAGATGTGCTGAATCCGCTCAATGAATCTGGTGGCTTTGTCGATTGCCGACTCATCAGGGGAAGAGTCTGTCTGTGCGGTGGAAAGAGGGAGTGCAACATCAATGGGTCCCAAGGGTTGGAATCCCAGACCGACCTGAAATGGGCTATGGATGGTGGAACTATGGAGAGCCCTGTTGTAACTGTGTTGGGCATAGGGAAGACTTTTGTCCCATGTACGTGGATGCTTAGAATTGTACATGCACAGGATGTGCACAATCATCTGATTGAAGACCTTGATTTGGTCATCGGTTTGGGGGTGGAAAGCAGTGGATTTTATGATCTTGGTGTCCAAAAGAGACCAGAGACTCGAAGATGATGGTATGTGGTATCCCAAAGTGGACTCACACTCGCTTGAAGAAGAGCTTGGCAATCTCTGCCGCTGTGATAGTCTTCTTACAGGCTGTGAGGATGGCCATCTTCGAAAATCGATCAACGACCACAAACACACAGTCATTTCCTTGCTTGGTGGACGACAAGATAGACATGTAATCCATTGAGATGGATTCTCAAGGTTTCTCGGGAATAGGAAGAGGGGTATATAAGCCTTGCTTCTTGATGGCTGGCTTAGCAATGACACAGACAATGCACGATTTGATATACTTGTTGATGTCCT
Organism: Picea engelmannii; assembly: GCA_009831015.1. Taxonomy (NCBI): domain Eukaryota; kingdom Viridiplantae; phylum Streptophyta; class Pinopsida; order Pinales; family Pinaceae; genus Picea; species Picea engelmannii. The sequence continues at coordinate 4,362 of ML782269.1, forward strand.
GTCGAAGTTTTGGCCAATAAAAATGTTTCTGAAGAACGAACACAATTTTCTCTATGCCAAAATGTCTTGCCACTTGACTGTAGTGGGATTCCCAAATAATATTTTCATGCTCACTTGTAGGAACACAGAGATGGCTCAGGTGGCATAAGAGTCCTTCCTGAATGTGAAAATCAGTGACAATTGCGCCTGTACCCAAGAGCTGATATGTGATGGCGAAGTTTGGATCTTGCTGATAAAGTTGGGGCCACTCAGAGGCTTCATGTCCATAGGAATGGAGCACAGTGGTGAATGCAACCACAGGGGGTTGAGTGAGGAAGTCAATAAAACAATTGGAGATACCTATCTTATACTTGATGTTGAGATGAAACTGCTGCAGGTAGGTGGACCACTTCTGATGGCGATCATTCTGCAATTTCCCTAATGTCTGTATGAACTGTAGAGGCTTGTGATCAATGTGTATGATCATCTCTTTCCCCAGAATGTAATGTTTCCATTGACAATAGGCTTGTCTAATGGAATACATTTCCTTGTCATAGGTGGGTATTTTCGGATAGTATAAGAGAGTGTCTCACTATGGTATGCCACAGGATGCCCGTGCTGAGTGAGAACTGTGCCCACAACATAGTCAGATGCATCAGTCTCAATATTGAATGGTTTCTGCAGATTGAGCAAGGAGAGTACCGGAGCTGAGCACAAGCGATGCTTCAGATCATCGAATGCTCATTGCTACTCCTTCCCCCACATGAACTTGGCCCTACCACTGCCCTTGGTCACCTGGATGAGGGCCCATGCAATATGGGAGAATCCCGAACCGTTGGTAGAAGTTGGCTAGCCCCAGAAATCTCTTAAATCAGTTAGTGTGGTTGGGGATGGCCAGTCATAGATGACTTGGATCTTAGCTGGATCAACATGTACCCCATGCTCATCAACAATGTAGCCCAATTGTTGGACCCAGTTCATGCCAAAAGAACATTTTTCCAAGTTGGCATACAACTTGTACTACCGCAGAGTGCTCAAAACCTGCTGAATATGCCGCATGTGCTCTTCCCATGTCCTATTGAAGATGAGGATGTCATCCAAATATACCACCACAAAGGAGTTGGTGAAAGGTATCAATACATCATCCATCAACCTCATGAAAGTGGTTGGTGCATTTGTTAAACCAAAGGGCATGACTAGCCATTCGTAGAGACATTCTTTAAACTTGAAGGTTATCTTCCATACATTAGTTGGTTCGATGAGAACCTGGTGGTAGCCAGACTTTAGGTCAATCTTGCTGAAGAACTTACCCCCCTTGAGTTGGTCAAGAAGGTCATCAATCCTGTGAATGGGGTAGCGGATCCTGACTGTGATTTTGTTTAAGGCTCTGTAATCAATGCAGAGTCGCCAAGTCCCATCCTTCTTATGCACCAATACAACCAGGCTTCCGCAAGGGGAGGAGCTGGGTCTGATGTGCCCCTTTTGAAAAATCTCTCAGATATGATGCATAATTTCATCATTCTCCATCAGCGAGCGCCGATAGACTGGTCCATCAGGTAGAGGTGCGCCGGGGGTCAGATCAATTGGATGCTTGACTTGGCAGTATGTTGGTACCCTTGTAGGTGAGGAGAATATGTCTCTGTATTCTTCCACGATCCTGTCCACTTGCTTCTGCTGCAAAGAGAGATGTTGTGTAGAGGCCAAGAAGGTGGTGGTGACCTTCTTCTCACTGTGAGCATGGATCACAAAGAAGACAAACTTCTCGGTTTGTGAAATGACCTTACTATGCTTACTAGAGATTAAAGAAATAACAATAGGCGACTCTACCTCTGGGATCCTGTATAATTGTCTACCCAAAGTAATAATAACACCACGGGGTCTAGACTCATACAAAACATGACGCTTCCACAAATATGGTTGTCCTAAAATAACAACACAAAATTCAAGGGGAGCAATATCACACAATACCTCATCTTTGAAAGGCTTGATGTTGTAGGGCAGATGACATTTTTAGCTAACACAAAGATCTCTTCCTTGGAAAAGCTAGCCGATGGTGTAGGGTTGCGGGTGTAGTGTCGTTGGCAGGTCCAACTGCTTGACGACCTCTATTGAAATCAAGTTCTTCTCACTACCACTTTCGAAAATGAAATGAAGCGGAGCCCACTTGATCCACATCTACAAGTGAAAGAGGTGTTCCCTTTCCTCTGGTTTGCTCGACCAGATTTTGGTGGAAGCGACAGTGGAACTGGGTTCAACATCAATAATACACTTCCCTCCTTCAAAATTTGACTCAGAATTAGAATTGGCCTATGAATCGAAAGCCTTCAGCTCGACCACGAGGGACTACTTGGAGTGACATTCTTCGATGTTGTGCCAAGGATGTTTATGGTACTCACACCATTTTCCTGTGTCCTTCTTCATCTTCTCATTTCCCTTCTTGTATTGTGTCTTGGACTGGTTGTCCTGAGGGCAGCCATATCGACTTGGTCCCTTGCTGTGTGGGTTAGGGCTGCCTTTTCCCTGCTTCGACTGTGAGGGATTTGCAGATCCAAACTCTCGCCGTTTCTACTTAAATTTATGCTCGATCTTGACAACGTATCTATAAGCCATGCCCAAAGAGGTGATGTCCAAGAACTCCATTTCTGTTTGAATGTGTCTATGCAAATAACCATGGTATTTGAGCACCAGATAACGCTCAGATTATTTGATACCCAATTTGGTGCGTAGGGCATGGAAAATATTGGTGAAATATGGTACTTTCTGATCCCTTTCTTTCCATAGGCTGGTCCATCTGGTGTACTGGTCCTCGTAGCTTCCAACATGGTAGTATTGTTCTTTAATAGCGTCCCGAAATGAATCCTATGTAGGGGCCACCACAAACATTGTAGATTCCTCCATGACCATTTTCTCAGAGTAAGTATCCCACCAGTGTTTAACATGGGGAACAACCTTGAGGAGTGCAAAAATGATATTTTCCCTATTGAAAAAATTGTGGATTGAAAAATATCCTTCGAGCAGATTTAACCATTTATCTACAACATCCGCATCTATCAGTCCTTCAAATAATGGAATATAAAAATTTACCTGTACCTTGAAGGGGGTTGCATGGACGCTTGATGAAGATTCTTCTCCTGTGGGAAGCCGTCGAAGGATCTGCGAAGAGTTGTCCATCATTTCGTTCCTTTGTCATGCGAGGGATTCCTCGAACAACATTTTAATAGGATCTCCTGCTCCATCATCTTCCTTTTTGTCTCCCATGGGTTGTTGTCGGGCTCGGCGCGACCGATCTGGTAATGGATCGATTGGTTCGAGTCCCAACTTCTTGTACCCAGATCTTGTCGGGGACATGCACGAAGAAAAATAAATGAAGAGCAGACCGCTCTGATACCACTGATCCGGATTTAGGAGCGGAACGAACTGATTAACATATTGGATACAATAAACACAGAGATACGGAGAATAACACAAATATCCATTGAACAAAATCTTCTATTAAATTATGAAATAGGCTGAAACTATAAAACTGCAGAACTGAAAACTTGCTCGAATGGTGGTAGCTATCTCTGAGAAGAGATGTGGCTGCTACATGCATTCGTGTGAGAATAATGTAATACAATGAGGATCCATAGGCCTTTTTTATATTACTCATGAATGAAAAAACCCTAGACACCCAAAAACCTAACCCTATAAGGTGAAACGCCAAAAGTTATGTGGGCCCTATAGGTAAGTTGGTGTAATTTGGTACCTCAACTTTCTAGCACCGTAACGTTTGCATACAACCTCCATTTTAGGTTCGTGATAAGCCGTTGGAAAGGTATTTTAGAGAACTACACATTCCACCATCAAAATCCGACTCTGTCTACAGTTTGACGGTGGCGAGCCAAAAAACAACGTTTAGGGCCCCAAAACAACCCAGTAAGTACAACAAGATGTGTTGACATAAAAACATACAAAATAAGCCAGTTGGATTAGGAAAGAGGCCACTCATATCCACCTGGAGGATGTGTGAGGCTCCAGACAACCCCAAAAGTATAGAACCCACAATTACAAAGCCGTACATAAGCACGTGCTGAACAAAACCAGACACGAGGAGCTAGTTGGAATAGGTGGGTGGCCACCAATTTCCACTTGGATCAATTATAAAACTTCTATAAAATATAATTAAATTGTAGCATAAGACAAGTTATAACAACTGTACTATTCAACTCCTTAAATAATTTTGAAACAAGCAAAAGTTAGGGCTAAAACAATGGATAAAACAAGTAAAAGTTAGGGCTAAAACAATGGATGAAACAAGGGTTTAACTAACTTATTAATTTTGAAAATTTAAGAGCATATAACAACCAAAAACACCAATATGCCTAGCCTTAAAATTGTTGTAATACAAACTAGCTATGATGATTTTCCAAGATAGTTTATTTTGAGTCAAAAACATGTTAGAAAACTCTAAACTTTTATGTCAAAAATATTTAAGAAAACCTTAGACGTCTAGGGTTTTTTATTGTTGAAAATTAAATGTAAGCTAAACAAACTCTAGATTTTCCTTAAAACAAAGATAAAAATTGAAGTTTTGGATTTTAGATTTACTATATGGGAGAAGAGTAGTGCCTACTGTTTTTTTGGGGGCATATGGGGTCAACTAAGGACTCTGTTGAGAGGATGTAAGTAGATCTATGGTAATATCTAGGATTTTCCACTACAAACCCTAGAAGATCCACCTAGTGTCTTACAAAATTTAATATGGTTCAAGGGAAGATACCTCACTAGTAATCTTCCAAGGGTTTTGAAGAAGGGACTTGTTCAAGAAAGACACCGAGAGAGTGTATCACCACCACTAGAGAAGTAAAACTACACTTAAAATCATTCATAAAAAAAATCCAACAATATTAAGTGAGACCACTCACTCAATAAATTGTTTCATCCATAAAACACTAGCCAAGAGCATCCATGAAAGATGAAAATAAATACATAGGACATCTCCTCAAAAAGCCGCTTTAGTTATTGAAGAAGAAAAGTAGACAAGTAATTGTTCTCCATACATACTAGAAATGATTCACAAATGAGAAGTGATTCTCTATTTATATGAGAGATATAACACCCTTCTCATTATAATAAGAATGTTTTCCTAGCTTTACCATAAGAAAATATAAAAATGACCTTTATCTCTTTACAAGCCCTAGAGATAATGTTAAGAACCAGAATAGATATACAAATATAATCACCACAAATAGTGAATACACAATAGATCCACAAAGCAATATAGAAGAAACCACACTTTATTATTACCAAACCCTTGAGGTAGGGCAACACCATACAATGGATTCTATTATGGAAGGGATCCTCTCCTGTTCACTTGCCTCTTCGAGGGGGCATCCTCCTATTGAGCTACCGCTCCAAATACAATATTTCTCTTCATATTTCATTACATTGCTTGAATCCCTTTATATAGTGCTACCATCACCTAAGAACATTCTAGAGGAAGAATCTTCTAGAAGTAGAACCTTCTAAGAAGTCCTTTTACATTTATTATATCCAATTACCCATTTATTATATCTAACTACCATAGTGGGCCTTATTTAATAATATAGTGGACCTAGTTCACCTTACATTGAATGACCTCCACTATTATCACTATGGACCCTCTGCCCCCCCCCACTACCTCTCTAGCTACCTTACATTCCATCCCTCTTATAAAAGCGTTGTCCTCAACGCTTGATGTACAACCATATACCAGGGTCCCATGGATAATTGTGGACCATAATGCTGAAGAAGACTGAAGAACCAAGGTCCCATGTAGAAAGGAAATCCACCATGCTGAAGTAGTCCAACCACCATT
>ML782269.1:10276-33111 GCA_009831015.1 Picea engelmannii
TCATGCATATTCATGTGAGGTTCTGTAAGATATTCATCCACACGAGCACCTTTGTAATGAGGGAGCGCTTAAGCAATGTGTTGCCCTTTCCTTGGCACTGTGTCTTTCCAAACCTCTGTTGGGTATGTGTTATATTATTTGTACAACTAGATATAGTGTTTGCGTTACGCCGAGTGCGTGGGGGGGCACTAGCCACCCCCTACCCGGGGGTTTGGGGGAAGCGCCTCCGAAAAAAAAATTGGCAATTTTTTGCGTCTATTTTTTGAAAATTTTCAACACATGGTTTTCACAGATGGTTTTCTAATTTTGGTTAAGGAATTAGGGTTGTTGACTAATCCAGGTCAATGGATTATGGGTTTGGATTCCTCAAGATCTTATATATTGTAAACAATGGATATATGATGAATAGAATATTAGAGGTGCGACTCTAAACACGTTGCTGGTTTTCGTGGTTTGGGTTTCTAGGGTAAAAATGTCTTGTAATGTGCGTGTGTGCCATTGTATCTTTTCCGTTGTTACTGAGAATCTGTTTGCAGTAAATAATTGTACAAGGTTTAAATCTACAACCTCCATTTGTCTTTTTCTTTATTCATTTAACCTTTTTTGTCTTTTGACTTTCATTTAGTCATTTTTTAGATATGCGCTCATTGCATAAGACTTGGGGTGATGACCTCATAGCAAGGGGTCATTGTTTATGGTTTATTTCTTTTGTTTCTTTACCATTTCTTTTTCTTTTCATTTGTTTTGAATTTTTCTCTTTTCCCTTTTTTATTTTATTTTATATATAGAAGCACCAACTTCAAGCATTTGAGCTCCTTCTTCTATTGGGATTATGAAGCATGCACATTTATGTGTGACATATGACCACCCACTCAAAAGTAGGGACAACAAATATTGAGAGAGATGGATAATGTTATGCATGGATCCGAATATGGAAACACTACCCCTAATCTGGATTGTATAGAGAACGAAATGAAAGGTAGGAATATGAATGGAAACACACATACACAAATATTGTAGAGAGCACATTAATATAGTGAAAGCCAAATTCTACTAATGACTGAAATATGAAAAGACTATAAAATGAAAAGCAATACAAACTAGCTAGAATGGTGGTAGCTTATCTTTGAAGAGATAGGTGTTGACTATGCTCATTCATAAGAAGACATTACAAGAGACTAGAAATAGAATTTTAACATAAATTACTAAAACATAAGAGACAAAAAATATAAATATCCAAAACCCTAACACTAGGAGATGAAGCACCAAAAGGATTGCGGGCCCAAGGTGGCTATTTGATATATCAACTTCCTGGGGCACAACGTTTGCATACAAACTCCATTTGGGTCACACAGTAGCTTGTTAGAAATATGTAACTGAGAACTACAATTATTGGTAGGCTTGGGTAGTCCATGAACACACAAGGGCTCCGAATGGCCAAAAAACATCATTTGAGGCCTCAAAATGACCACAAAATTTTAGGACATAAAAAACTATAAATAAAAAAACTGCCAAGATAAATAACCATGTGAAGTCAGTGGAAGAGGTGGGTGGCCATTGATGTCCACCTGGATCACCCCCTATCAAATCCCCCCATTAGTACAACTCTACCTAGGAGTGACAATACTTATATAGGAGGGGATGATGACCACCAAGGTGAAACAAGGAAAAAGTCACAAAATTAAAGCGTCATGATCCATTATCTGACTCAACCGATGATCACTACTTTCATGACAAGCACTGTTATAGAGAAAGTTGTAAGTTGGGAAAATACTGACCCAACCACAAAGCAAGTGCTACAACTTGGGAATCCTACACCCAATGTCACCTCGATGTAGGTCCCACACTGCAAGGGTGACTAGGTCACTCTAGGGAGGTGATCCCAGTGACCCTAGGGGGATTGATATGGATATGGAGAGATATGGAACTGGAGCCCCTAGAGGTAAAGTCTAAGTGGGATTAAATGTGGGAAGAGATTCCTTGTAATTCAAGTAATTGTTTCCCCACAAGTATAGTACTTCTTCGGATGATTGTACCTACCCGAGACACAAGAAAAGACACTTTGCAATGATATATGTTAGTTGGATAAGAAAGTTAATATTTCTATCCCTAAATTGCAGCAATATATGACAATTTATATTAGAAAGTAAATGGTATTGTAAGATGCTCAATAAGTGCTAGAGATCAAGTAGAAAATACAAGATAAAGACTAGCTAAACTCAAGATGAAAAGCCAATATTCTAGCAAAAAAAGATAAGGCTGTTGTAAACACTTGTCTGCAAAAAATTATATCAGCCTTATGGATGTAACATCCAATGTATTACAACAAGAAAATCAGCCACTGAAATCCCCTCAAAATTTTCCAAAAAGTGTGCTAGACCAAGGAGAGTAAGTGTGCAAACTTTGAGCAAAATCCAATGGTTGATAAGAGAGTTATTCAAGAAAATGAGTTAGTGTTTCTGCAGCCCTAATGGCTGAAGATGAAATTTTGTAATAGAAACAAGAAATATTCCCTTGATGGGGATGCCCTAGTGGCTATGAGGTTCCCAAGGAACAATGACTACAATCCACTTTGCAAGAAGTAAAAATGACTGAAAATCACATCTCCCAATGCAATAATTTATTTTTCCAATGCAATAATAAACAACTAGTACCTTTACTATTGGGTTAATGGGGTCGTTAAAATAAAGAGCTAGAGAATCTACCTCCTTGGGGGTGTAATCCCTTTTACTTCCCAAGGAAAGTTTCTGTAGCTAGGTTTTAAGATAAGAGGGTGTATGTCTTTATACTTCCCTTGGAAAACCCTTGTTAAAGAATTAATATGAAGCATAAAGTGATGAATACTATGATGGGGGTGTATGCCCTTATACTTCCCACCCATTTCCTAGCACAATAACCTTGAATTGAAACAAAAGATAGCATGAAATAAAAAAAACATACCAATTCAAGGAAAGATGCCAAGATAATCCACCACAATAGCAGGGGATAATCCTTCCAAGGCTAGCACATCACTTCCTCCATTAAGCATTCATAAATATAGCCATAAACAAGTGAACAAGAGATAAAAGATCCAAGTATATCGAAAATTTCAGAATAAGTCCTCTCACAATGAGGGAGAGTTATGTTAAAAATGAGATCTTATGATCTCTATTTATACAAATGTCACCAAGGTGACTTATCCAAAAATTAAGGAGTAAAACACAAGATTATGGGTAAAAAACCCTAATCTTACCCCATTTCACAAAGTAATTCATTTAAAATTCAGTTTTGCACATAAGACAACCCTAATTTTAGAAGGACGTCTCCCCTTTAGGGGACATTTTTCCACTTTGAGGAAGTCGTTGGTGTTGGAGAAGCATGGGTAGGCCTCCAAAGACCACATGTCAAGAATCTAATCACTCTCACCATGGTGAAGACCCTCTTCTCCTAAACAATTCCATGTGTTAACTGAGTGGCACCTCACCACCATGCCCTATCCCCCCAAGCATGACGTCAAGATAAAAAATAGGACGTTTTTCCCCTCCTTAGAAAATTGTTTGGCAAGTGAGGACTGGGCTATGCCATCCAAGTCATCATCAAGGCCTTACAAGTATGATATCTCTCATCCAACATGCAGGCCCCTTCCATCCATCCTGTGGTCTTGTAGCCCCATGGAATCCCAAGCTAGGCTTTTTCTCCCAAAATTATCTACCAACTAGGTCTTGTAAAGAAAAATGAGCACACCCTCCAAGGATCCCAAGTCATAAAATCATGATAAGTGAATCCAATCAATAAATAATCCATCTAAGCATGTGCATCAAAGATCACTATATCAAAAAATTAATTTCTCAAAGACACTATGCGACTTGTCAAGCTTGAATATGGGAGGGTTGACGAGGTGTCCTATTGGGTAGATCTTTCCCTAGGTGAAGGAGAATTTCCAAGAGATCCCTCTCTGAGCCATGTAAAGTGGATGAAGTGGTTGGGGTCAAGACTCAATGGGCATAGGGTTCATGACATACATGGGGTCTTAGTGTCTCATTCATGGGTGCCTTTGTAGAGGGTGTGTGGTACCTTCGTCCACAATGCACTTTTCCCAATCCCATTAATTTCCTTTTATCTTTCTTTATTTGTATTTTCTTTCAATATAGCATAAAGAGAGATTGAAGGTCACTGCCATCGCATGGTGACCAGATGATGGCAATGTCACCCACAAACACCTAGTGGAAATGAGAAGGATTTCTAGTGATGAGACCCCCTTTCTCTCAACCATCCAACTGAGAGCCATTGCCCTGGTTTGGTGACCAGATGATGACAACATCATACCACTAGATATTCATGGACGTGATAGGCCAGCTCATGATGAGACCTCCTATCCTTCATATAACCTTTTAATAATTCTTCATTATATTGTGGGTCCCCTTTACTCAAACATAAGCATTTTATTGCTTTCTTGGGTGATCCCTAGGCAAAACATATGGAGGGTTTATATAGGGATTTTATCTTTTACCCAACATCAACCCCTATGGGCCTTTAGCCCCTTCTTCCCATAGAATGAGGGACAACCCATTCTTGGGTCAATACACCCTAAAATCCCAAGAGATAATGAAATGGAGGGGAATAATGATGGAAAGTGGTAAGTATGTTCGGGAACAGTTCGATGGCTCATTAAGAGAGTTCCTAGTAGCAAAACTATTCCCAAGAAACACCATTTACTAGGGAACAATGTTAACCACCAAGGTGAATCATGGAAAAAGGCATAATTTCCAAGCATATATCATGAAATCTAGAGTAATCTAAGATACAACATAATCAAGTGTCTTGAAAATTGAAATGATTCTCACCATAATACTAACTTGTACCTCATGGAGAAAGGCTCACTGCCTTCTGGAAGCCAACTGATGTGGTGGATGTCGTCTTCAAAACTGTGACCATCTATGGTGGTGAGTGGGTTTTCCATCTGTGCAAAGGGTATTGCTGGTCATGTAGTCTCTCGACACTCCATATCTACAACCTGAGGGTGTCGAGACATAATCTCCTTAGTTATCCACAAAATGGGGATAACATCTGGCTCCTATTTTGGGACATGTGCTCGCCTCTAGAGTGCATGATAACCACAACATCTCCTGGTAGACGTGTGCCTGCAAGGAAACATCAAGCTGTCAAGTGCAGGATGGCCTACTCATCCTTGTTCTCATATGATGATAATAAAAACCCACTAAACTAAAAAAAGAAGATTTTGACATTTTTCAATAAATTCTAAACTAAGCATGAAATCAATAATGCAAGTAGAGAAAAATGAAAATGAAATGCATCTAAACTAGTATGACCAATCAAGATGAAAATACAGGGAATAAAAATGACTTACCTACTTACCCGGGGCACATGCCCTGAAGAAGTCGTGTGACCTGGATGTGAGGTTGGAGAAGAGACCCATCTACTGGTAGTGGCATATTTCTCTCATCTAATGCTGTCAGATAATACCTTTATTTGTCAGAATTCTTCTTGATGATGTAAGGGCCAAGCCAAGAATTGTTGTCTTCTTGGTCATATCTGGGCTTGCGCTTTATTTGGTCCCACATGAGCACAAGGATTCCTTAATTGAAATTGATGCAAGGCGTATTCTTATCATGCAGAGGCTCATAGTGGACTGTATCTTTGAAAATTTCTTCATGTTTCTCATCTTCCTTTTGTATAATATGGATAGAACCCGAATCCTTCCAATGTTACTATGCAATATTATTTTTATCTGTCCATGGGAGAAACACCTCTACTAAATCTTCCTACATGAAGGGCAACTCGGGTGGGTCATACTCAAAAACCCATGGAGGCATATCATGGTAGTGTTCACTGACATAGTTGGGGCCCCTCAAATTCATCACATGTGTATCTTTCTTTTCCCTGTTATGTAAGATATCATACGTGCCATCGCCCATGGGAAAATATGCATGTTTCAGGTTCATGCTAAGGAAACATCCAAGGGATGAGGACTAGGTCCTCAAAAAGAGAACCCCCCAGGCATCAGGGACATTGATCACCAATATGCCCATGAGGATGCTGATATGTGGAAAATCTATCAAAAATACCTCAACGTATTCACATACTCCCAAGACCTCTACTCTTCTTGAATCAATACAACAAACATTTCCATAAGGTCGAGTTGTCTTCAAACCAAGATGTTTCATTACCTTCAAGGATATGACATTTGTTGAGGCCCCTGAATTAAGCATGCAATTGTTCAAGCAGAGGCCATTCATTCCTAATGAAAGATAGAAGGGAGGGTTCTTGTCTCTTGGCCGATCAAGATACATAGTATTCAAAATGATGGGAGGATCCTCCTTCTCGGATGGCACTTGTAATATACTCAAAATTTCCCTTTTTACGAAAGGAATCTTACACATATCTGTCATTGGGACCGTCATATTCAATTTTCTAAACATGTTTGCAACATCTATATTCAATTGAATGTCATCTCTAGGAGTTGGCTTAGGAAGCAACTCACATACCGACGATGGAGGTGGTGGAGCCACCTTTTCTGCTAATGGAAGAGGAGTGTTAGGATGTAGTGGAGGGGCTGAATCATTTTTTCTTCTATAGGTTAGAGTTTCCCTCCTCCTTAATTCCTTCTTCTGATCATCTGTTTGTTTATTTAAGGCCCATAGTATCCCATCCCTTTCTCCTATTCTTCTGGCTTCATTGATCTGTTCTTGAGTAACATGTTCATTATTCAGATTTAAAATCATGAAGTTTGTATCATCATGATAATATTCATCTTGTCGGGGGAACTCATCTTCCCTGTGGGGTTCTTAGCATGGGCGAAACCAAGATTCTATATCAACTGTCCCAACATGTTTCAAGGTATTTGGGGCCTTTGCCTCTTGTTGAGGTCTTGGTTTCCAACCGGTGGCATCTCTCTTCTGTTTGGCCAATTGAGGTCTAGGAGCAGATTGATTTCTTTCCACTATATTCATACGGTTCATAAGATGATCCTTCACCTGGATAAAATGAGTTTTCATTTGGTCTATATTCTAAGTCAGGAGAGAAATCAGATCAGGAACACTATTGTTGGAAACCTTTGTCCTCGATTCTTTCCTTTTACGAGGGTACTAAAAAGGTTCTACTTTTTCATCAAGGAGATTCTCTTCAATGTTGATACTGAACTCTTTAGCCTCTGCCAATGATGTAGGATTTTTATCTTTAAGAATGTATCAGAGCTTCCCTTCAAAATCATTCATGTAAAGGTGACAAATTGATGATGCTGTAGGGAAGTAATTTGTTGGAATTTAATTGTACAACCTGTCAAATCTGGAAATGAATTCCCTTACTGTTTCATTCTCCTTTTTCTTTATTTGATTGAACTAAGTCCCAAGTGTCCCACCATTTTATTTTCTCGACCATATGCTTTTAAATAATGAAAAAAAAACATCATAGGTCGTAATATGATTATTAGGGAGTCCCTTGAACCAATCAAGAGCTTCTTCAGTCAATGATGAAGTGAATAGTCTAATGTCCACATCTTCATGATCAATACCTGCATTATCCATATCTCGGGCCATGACATAAATATGGTCTTCGACAATTATCACATTGTTTCTTGGAAACTTTGGCAACCAATTGTTGACTTTTGTTGGAATCTTGCTAGGGTAACCTTGGATATTTGATCCAGGTGGATATTGGTGGCCACCCACCTCTTCCAACTGGCTCCTCTTGACAATTTTTAGTTAAGCACGTTCTTCTGTACTTCATTGTAATTGTGGGTTCTACACTTTCGAGGCTGTCTGAAGCCCTACACATATTCCAGGTGGAGTATGGTGGCCGCCCACCTAATCCAACTGGATTATTTTGTATGTTTTCATGTCAACACATCTTTCTATACTTCTAGGGCCATTTTGGGGCCCTAAACAACATTTTTTTGGCTTGCCACTGTCAAACTGTAGATAGAGTTAAAGTTTGATGGTGTAATGTGTATTTATTGAAAATAAATTTCGAATGGGCTATCATGTGCCTAAACCGAACGTCATATGTAAAATTTACGACCCCGAGAAATTGAGGTACCAGCTTACCCATCGAGGCCCACATAAATTTTGGTGTTTCATCTCCTAGGGTTAGGTTTTTGGATGTTTAGGGTTTTGAAATTCATGAGTAATGTTAAAAAGGCCTCTGGATCCCCATTGTAATGATTCTTCTAAGACGGATGTGTGTAGCAGCCACATCTCTTCTTAGAGATAACTACCACCATTCGAGCAAGTTGTTTGAGTTCTGCAGTTTTACAGTTTCAACCTATTTCATTTATTCAATAGAAGATATTGTTCACTTAATATCTGTGTTGATCTCTGCATCTTTGTGTTTATTGTATTCAGTATGTTAATCAGTTCATTTTGATCCTAAATCCGGATCATTGGTATCAGAGCGGTCTGCTCTTCATTTATTTTTCTTCGTGCCTGTCCCTGACAATATCTAGGTACAGGAAGTTGGGACTTGAACTGGTCGAGCCTTTGCAAGATCGATCGCGCTGAGCCTGACAACAACCCACGGGGGAAGGAAAGAAAGATGATGGAGCAGGATATCCTTTTAAAATGTTTCTCGAGGAAGCCCTTGTGCGGAAAAGGAACAAAATGATGGACAACTTTGCACAGATCCTTCGATGACTGCCCACAGGAGAAGCATATTCATCAAGCAACCATGCAACCCCCTTCAAGGTATAGGTAAATTTTGATATTCCATTATTTGAAGGACTGATAGATGCAGATGATGTAGATAAATGGTTGAATCTGCTCGATGGGTATTTTTCGGTCCATAAATTTTCCTATAGGAAAAATATTACTTTTGCACTCCTCAAGACCATCCCCCATGTTAAGGATCGGTGGGATACTTACTCTGAGCAAAGGGCCATAAAAGAATCTGCAATATTTTCGGTCGCCCCTACATGGGATTCCTTCCAGGATGCCATTAAAGAATAATACTACCCTGTTGGAAGCTACGAGGACCAATACACCAAATGGAGCACCTTGCGTTAGGAAAGGGACCAGATAGTACTAGATTTCACCAATATTTTCTATATCCTGTGGACCAAATTAGGTATCAAAGACTCTGAGCGACATTTGGTGCTAAAATACCAAGACTGTTTGCATAGATACATTCAAACAGAAATGGAGTTTCTGGACATCACATCATTGGGTATGACTTATAGATATGCTGTCAAGTACGAGAAAATTTTTAAGCAGAAGAGGTGAGAGTTTGGTTCTACAAAATCCTCACAGCTGAAGTAGGGAAAAGGTGACCCCAACCCACACAACAAGGGACAATGCAAAGATGGCCACTCTCAGGACAACCAGTCCAAGCTGCAACATAAGAAGGGTAATGAGAAGTCAAATAAGGACATGGGAAAATGGTATGAATACCATAAAATCCCTTGGAATAACACCAAAGAATGTTGCTCCAAGTAGTCATTCATGGATGAGCTGAAGGCTTCCGAGTCAGAGGCTGATTCTAACTTCGAATCAAATCCAGAAGGAGGGAAGCAAATTATCAATGCTGAACCCAGTGCCACTGTCTCTACCATGAAAGTCCAGCCAAGTGAACCAGAAGAAACAGAGGAAGGGGGACACCTATTTTACTTATATATGTGGGTGAAGTGGGCTCCGCTTCATTTCATTTTCAATAGTGGTAGTCAGAAGAACCTGATCTCAACAGAGGTCTTCAAGTGGCTGGACCTGTCGACGACACTGCACCCGCAACCCTACACCATCGGTTGGCTTTGCCAACGAAGATATCTCCATGTCAACCAAAAATGTCATCTGCCCTATGAAATCAAGACCTTCAAATACAAGGTGATCCAGATGGATTTCGGTGGCTTCCCACCTATTCCAATTGGCTCATTTTGGCAGTTTTTTCCTAGTTTTTGGGTCCCTAACTTCCGGGTCCGTTTTGAGGCCCTAAACAACGTTTTTAGGGATTTCCATAGTCAAAATATGGATTGGGTCAGAGTTTGAAGACAACATGTGTATTCCTCGGATATACCTTTCCAATGGGCTATCGTGCGCCTAAAACAAAGATCGTATGCAAAAGTTACGACCCCAGGAAGTTGATGTACTAGCTTACCCCAACGAGGCCCACATGACTTTTGGCACTTCATCTCCTAGGGTTAGGTTTTTGGATGTCTAGGGTTTTGGAATTTCTGTTTATTGTAAAAGAGTATTGGAGAGCCTCATTGTAACTATCTTCTTGTGAATGAGTGCAACCGCCACATCTCTTCTCAGAGATAAGCCGCCACCATTCTAGCAGTCTTGTTTTCCGTTGCATTTTACAATTTCATCACATTTTCTTATTGAATAGAAATCAATTTTACTGTATCTCTGTTATTGTACCTCTATTATTCTTATGTCTCTATGTTAATAATAATAATAATCTGTATTCATTTTCGTTATGCTCATAAAATCCGGATCATTGGTACCAGAGTGGTATGCTCCTTGTCGTTCTTAATGCATGTCCCCGACGAGGTCAGGGTACAAAGAATTGGGCCTCGATCTTGTTTCTCTTGAGGAAAAAATATCTCGCATGCCCAAGCGACCTATCATGGCGGGATAAAATAAATATGAAGATACAAGAAATCCTTTCAAAATGTTGCTCAAGGAAGCCCTCATGCAACAGACGAGTGAAATGATGGATAGTTTTGCACAAATCCTTCGGCGGCTACGAACAGGCGATGCATATTCCTCGAATGGAGGTGCCACCCCCTTTAAGGTACAAATCAACTTTGATATCCCCATATTTGAAGTTTAGATAGATGAAGACGCTGTAGACAAATGGTTAAATCTGCTAGAAGGGTATTTTTCGATCCATAACTTTTCGAACAGAGAAAAGATTACGTTTGCGCTCCTCAAAGCCGTCCCCCATGTCAAATATTGGTGGGAGACTTTATGTGAGAAAAATGAAATAGAGGAAAACCTCATTATTTATAGTCTTGGTCACCTGGGAGTCCTTCAGGGATGTTATCAAGGAACAATACTACCCTGTCAGAAGTTATGACGACCTGTATACAAAATGGACCACACTGCGGCAGGAAAGAGAACAAGCAATGTCGGAGTTCAAAGATATCTTCCATTCCTTTCGCACCAAGTTGGGTATCAAATATTATAAGAGAAATCTAGTGATCAAGTATCACAGTCGTTTGCATATATACATCTAGGCCGAAATGGAGTTTTTGGACATCTGGTCCTTGGGTACAACCTATCGATATGTCGTCAAAATCGAGCAAAATCTTAAACAAAAGATGCGACAATTTGGGCTTGGGAACCCCTCACATCGGAAGCAATTAAAGGGAAGCCCCAACCCAAAAAACAAAGGACATAAAAAATACATATAGCCTCAAGACAACCAGTCTAGGCTGCAAGCAAAGAAGGACACTTGAAAGACAAAGAAAGATACCAAGAAGTGGTGTGACTTCTATAAGAGCCCCAGACATAAAATTGCTGATTGCCACTCCAAGAAATCGCTGGTGGCTGAGGTGAAAGCCTCTGAATCATATGCGACATCTAACTCTGAGTCAGAACCATAAAGGGGGAGACAGATCATTGACGTGGAACCCAATGGCACTGTTTCTACCACCAAGTTCTAGCCCGGTGAACTAGACGACCCAGAAGAAGGTGAGTGCCTCTTTCATTCACAGATGTGGGTGTTGAGGAAAAGATATGAATTGATCTTACTCAAGAATTTTCAGAATTTACTTGGATAAAGTAAAGTAGACGAGAATATCACCCTATGTTTATATCCAACACAAATATATATCCTAACTCACAAGTATTAATTACAAGTGCTTAGGCTAGTCTTTTATCAACAAAAAGCTTGCTGGAAATTCACTTTTTATGTATTTTTCTGAAAATATTAGTTGCTGAAATAAATGTAAGAATAGAAGTAAAGACACCAACATCGTAATCAATATAGATGATACATAAAACAATCCCTTATTTCATTCCAATTCACCAAAGAGTCATTGTCTTTACAAAACTTCACACATAAATCTTGGACCAAAGTCAAACATAGAAATCCTCGATGGAACATACAAAAGGACCTCTGACAGAAAACCAAAACTAAACTCTAAAATATGGATCAACTTGCCACAGATTGCTTCCCACTCGACTTTGCACAATAACCTTTATTAGTCATGAAAGTTAATTCACAAACAAACAAGTCTACACATACTATCAAAGATAGATCAACACCTCTGAAGAACAAGTGTTTGAATGATTTGATTCAACCTTGAATGTTGTTGTCTACAATAAGGCTCTGCTATCACAAAAGAGAATTAGGCTATGATGAATATATGAATGAATGAAAACTGAACTATCTTAACATAACTCAAAGAGAAAACCTTAGCATGCTTTGTGCTTCTATCCTCCTCTTGTTCCTCCCCTTAGTTCAGCTTTTAACAATTTAGAATTGGTTAGAGTAGTTGAACTAACTTATTAGTTAAACTAACATAAGGCCTTAACTAACTTTAGTTAAGGAAGGGGAAAACATAATAATCATAATAGGGTCATAATTAAATAACAACTAATAGGCGGGACCCCCTTGTGACTCCTTTAGTGAATAAAAATCATCACATCATAACATAACCCATTTGTTAAGAAAACACACCCCTTGTGCCTCCTTTCAAAAACATATTTTCCTTTGACAATTTTAGCTCATAATTTTGAAGATATTTCAAACTAATACTAATATATCAAAATAAAACATGTTGTCCAAAATCCATGGAGTCCACTGTCATAAAACAATAAATAACATAAAATTTAAAATCCATATTTTTCAGTCTATGAGGCAACCCTTCCTTGGTTGCTGCTGTCACCTCCTAATTTCCTTGAAATTTCCTTGAGATGGGTAGAGACTTTAGGATTTATCTCACTGATCACATGGGAACAATAATCCCTGAAATGCATTTGTGAAGACACAGATTTGTCAGAGTCATCGGAGGATGAGGAAGGGGCAACAACAAATTTTCCTTTATCAGATGCATGGTCGGCTTCAGTCTTCAATCTCTTGCTGGCATGGGAGGATTGCACTGGCGAGTGGTTAGGGGAATCTTGGGAAATGGGGTTCAAAGGTGCGAGAACAGGTAAGGTTAAGTTTGGCCAGCCACGGTGTTGGGAGACTGTTGGGTGAACAATCTTTTGCCACCCATTGTTTTACGAGAATTCAGGCTGTAAAGAGACATAAGGAGGCACAATTATAACGAGGGCTTGAGGGGATTGGAAGGGAGGCCTTTCAGGCCTCGGTTAGACTATTCCATATCCAATCCAATTAAATAACCCAACATGGAACAATTGGCCAAGGTCTTCAGAATCAACATCAAAATGTATTGAGAACCCAAGCCTCCTTGGGCCTCGGTTCCAGTTACCTCTACCTCTTTTTCCTCGGCCATGGCTTCCCCGACTGAAAAAAATCATCCTGCATATGTTAACAATTAGAAAATAGTCTTTTAAATAACCACACATGACAACTCCTTAAAAATACGAAATAGATTTGGCTCAGAATGTATAAGGCTCATGCAATCCAATCCATACAAATTGTTCTAATGTTAATCAATGAGCAGGGGGGTGGAAAAAATGTTCAGGGATACATGAGGGGTTTGTAATTTGTGAAAATATGATATAATGAAAGGAAAGAGATATGGTCACTGCTCAATTATAACAACAATCAACTATAAGCAAACCAATAAACCTCACTACAATCCACACAGAATTATTCCATTTCTATCCAATATAACACAAATATTTTCTTAGCTGCGATCAATATCAGAACAGGGGGTGGAAAAAAAATGAATATGGGATATGTTAGGGGGTTGTAATTGGCGGAAAATGAGATAATGAGAGGGGAAAAAATGTTTACTATTCATGAGATTAATCAAGCGATCCATAACATAAACCAACAATAAGATGACTGAGTAGTAATTCCTGTGTATTTAACTAGTTCACTGTCCAAAAATAAAATATCCAATACAACACTATTACAAAACATAAGTACTTCACACAATTTGTAAGAGGTTATGTTCCTTTTATTCGTACAATCTGCATGTTATAACAATAACCAACAACACTCAATCTTTAACCATTAACATCCACCATTTCCATACATTTCCCCAATCCACGTTTGTATTTGAAAGTTGTGTTTCCAAAAAATAATAAGAAGTCTCTACTTCTATTACTAGAGCCAATCGATATCTTGTAATGATATCCGTTCCCATACATATATATGTAGTAGAAAAATAAAAATGATCAAGACCTTACATATCACGCCTGAAAGGAAATTGACTATAACCAACAATCACTATTTAGACACAGGCTATGCAGGAGTAAATTTTCGAAACCCTGTAACCATGCCATTGTGAAACAAATATTTCAGTGTGACTTAAAACCGAGACAAACATCCCACACAACTGTCATCAATAGTGATCAATTTGCAAAAAGATAAACGCACTTAGAATTCGGGAGTATCACTGGGCATACAACAAGCCATCCATATTCTACATGGTGCACAATGAGAGAATTCCACCATAACCACACAACAATATATAACCATGATATAACTTAAAAAATTCATTCTGTGCCATTTACTAAGTCGCCCGTGAGTGATCAGGCTGCACATATTCAAGTGTATTCTACTAATGACAAAAGATGTAGTAAACATATCCAATCCAATCTTCTAATTCTCAAAACCTCATCTACAGAACGCGACATGTGTGAACAACACCAAACCCCTATGACTAAAAAAATGAACCAAATAACCAACATGCCTATCATCAATTGGTCAATTTGCAATCAATAATGCACTAAAAACTTAGTGGATATCACTGAGCATGAAAACAAGTCATCCATACTACGCACAGTGTGCAACTGAGAAAACTTCATGGTGCAACAATCCCACTAATCACACATCAACACACGACCACGATATAACTCAATAAATCGTGCCGAGCTATTGATTTAGAAAATCGTGATTGACCAAGCTGTGTGCACTTAGGTTTATTCAACCAACAACAAAATATGCAATATGTATACCCAGTCCAATAATTTACTTTGCAAAACACCCTATACAGAACGCGACTTGCGTGAGCAACCCCCATATTCGTAACCAATGCCAACCATCAACCAAAACATCAAAAGTGTGAATATTAGTGACTGTATATCAACTAAAAAATGCCACTATGGTAGAGGAACAACCAACCGAACAAGCCATGGTAGCTATACATAACCAAGCATCCAATCGACATAGGGTAGAGGCCCTTCCATTAAAACCGCTGAGTTATTTAGCATAAGGCGGGTGACTGTGACCTTAAAAATAAAATAGCAATGTAAGGCTTATGCTAATATCACAGAGGCAGTGACGAGAAGCCATACCAAAATGATGGTTGTACGACCCATAGGTGAGCCCATGAACACAACAACAAGATCAACAATAGTCCGACTAGGGTGGCAACCAACAGGAAGGGTAAATGTGACGTGCAATAAATGCACGTCGCCTCCACCCTCATCTCATTTACTCCACAGTACATGGCAATGAGCCTTCCATTAACACCATTAATCAACCAGTGCATCGATAGTATCAACACATTTAAACCATAACATAATCCAAGTCCACATAATAATTCAACCATTTGCAATCACTTTGCCAAATGTGCCAACTATGTTTACATTTCTGATATAAATCAAATAAATCGCTTGACCACTATACAATCTAAACAATCATGTATAGAATCATCACCAAATAGCGTGATCAACATCAACCCGAAACATAGCATAATCACCATAAAAAAACACAATCCATCACTTCCATGAGCCACCAACTTTATAACATATGTATATCAACTGCCGATTCCATTAAACAATGCATAACCAATGCATTATCACCTTCCTAAATGCGCCACCAAAATTTCCACCATATGCATATAAAATGTAACTTAACAATATTTCATAGCCATTTCTTTGTTAGCTAGGACTTAACCACTATCAACAAGTATTTTCATGCATATAGTATCGCAGAGCTAGGTCTCTTTTTTGAATTAGATATAGTATTTTACTTTTCCTCAAAATGCCTTTCTGTAATTTTTGCTAACATTTTTGTTGTACTGGTGTGAGAGGAACAAATACCATAAATGAATAGTAGGCTGTAGTATCATGAAGGAACAACATCTCAAAAATCAACTGATATCAACGACAACCATATTCTCATCAACCATGTAAACTTTGTAGTGCATAATCATAACATTGAAAATGAACAGACCCGATCTTCAAAAGTTCAAGGGGGCCGCACCTACTAACATTATTTAGTCTTATATAATAATAGGCTTAGCAACACTTTGTGGGTGAAATTACGTTGACGTTTTTCAATCGTCAACAAATTGGCGACTCCACAGGGAAATTTGTTTTTAACAGATTAGAACTCAGAACTCATGGTTTCCCAGACCAAGAATAGTAATCTCAAGAAGACGTGACTCGAATGATTATGCAACAGGGGGAAGTGAGTGGATTTAATGGAAATATGACTGGGAATTTGGGAATAACTCATGAAAAGTGTTAAGTATGAGGGGTTTTACCACTGTATGCGTAATCATTTGACTGGAATAAGATCTTAACTTGAAAGAGGAAGATTATAGTTTTTCTCGTAAGATAGCAGTGAAAGTATGTAACAAATTCAAGGGCCCTTCAATGGAGAGATCATAGAAGTTGTGCAAGCTTGATTGTTATTGAATAACAATGCTTTGCAGGAGTGTCACTATGGCATAATTGATCCAACAATATAACCTAACCAAATACTAAAAGATGATAAAGACAAAATTTGCAATAGAAGTAATAATGCAGAAATTAAAACAACAACAGAAATAAAACGCAGCAAGGAAAAAAACAAAAACTTAGAAGGAGAAACCAAAGTGTTGGAAAGTAGAAAAAGAAGCACAAAAATTGAAAACAAAGCTAAGCTACTAGTATACAGAAGATCCAATCAGCAAATAAAACTTTTCATGCTGGTCCCTCACAATATTTCAAATGAGGACTGCTAATGGTGTGGGAAAACCATTGCCTCTGCAATTCCTTTAAAACTTCTGAGTTAGTTTCCAAGACAAAAGTAATCCGAAAATGGCCCAACACTTGAAATCCTGATGTAGCTATCAGCCCTTTGCCAAATACGATTAAATCATCAAGATAAGCATGGAGACTGACCGATTTATCAAAATTTATGTGTATAGGCCTTCTCAAGGAGATACTTGTATCAAATAATCCAGAGGGAAGGCATTTGTAAGACATAGTATCACGATTAGTAGCAGAAATGGTTTTGTGATAATTTGCACCTTCTACCTTGATTTTATTATAACCAAACAAACTATCAAGTAAGGGCTCCAAGTGTAACTCTACAACCTGTTGCAAAAACATTTCCATATTGAGAGGAGGGAAAGGATTTCTCATAATTGCTTGCCTGAAAGTTCAAAGACTAATGCAGGTTCTGAAATTATCAGGGGTCTTCGAAGCAGGTTCCCAATTGGAAACCCCTTTAGGGTGGACAAAAGAAAACATTTCAGTTCTTAAGGAATTCCTCAAGCTTCCAGTGCAGAGTTCACAAGTCTTTGTTTTTACCTGGTTGTTTTCATAATATGCTAAACAAGACCTGGATCAAAACCACGAAGACCCGCATTAAACCAAACAAAAACCTTTCGAAATCCACTAAGTAATTCAACAGATTTGATTTCTTCTTTATCAGAACCCTGGATATTTATTTTAACATTCGAGGAAGATCCATGTATCCTAATGTTCATGGATATGGTTTCAATCACCTTCAGTTGTGACTCCTCTTCCTTTTCTTTATTTCCTCCAACACTCAAGGAAAATGAAACCTCGAGATGAGTCAAGCCTTCATGAATTTAATTATTTTCTATATATATAATCTTCTCAAGCTTGAGAGATTCATTTTGACTGACAACAAAACTGCTTTCATTGTTAGGGATGGCCTTCTAGAATTTTTCATTATCAGAAATGTATGAACGATGTAGAGATTGGAGAGCACAATCAGGCCAGTGAGGCAAGAGCTACTGAGTAGGAGAGGCTGTGAAGACAGATAATCGATCAACTATTGAATTCAACTCCTTCCTAACATGAGTGATGTTAAAAGATAGGAGATTCGAGATGAGTTCCCAAACAATTTGGGAATATTGTTCCATCAGCTTGTTGCTAGGAGAGCATGTCTTATGTATCAGGTTCACAACAAGATCAGAATTTCCGAACACTGAAAGGTGACCACAACCAATATTAAGGGTGTTCTCGATGCCTAACAACAAAGCTTCGAATTCAACGACATCGTTTGAGCAAGCAAACTCCAACCTGTATGACAGATTATGAATCTTTCCTGCAGGGGAAACCAAGATAATACCAGCCCTGTTACCCTCATCTGAGTGTGAACCATCAAAGTGCATACACAAAAATTCATCCTATAAATTAATTCTTTCCATAGGAATATTATCATCTTCAATGAATATGGAATACACTCCTAGGTCTTCTCGATATAGTTTACACTAGATTGCAGAACACTCTCTATGTAGGGTAAAATTCTTCCGTCTCTAAGGACTATGATATTCTCTCCATTTTGAGGAATGGATAAATGTGTCCCGTCGAGTGAGAGGTATCCACCTATTAGGGCTTGCCAATCTCTCCCCAAGATAATCGAATAATTTCTTATAGGCATATCAATCACCTAAATGCTGAGGGTTGTCCTTATCTCAGGATGAGCACATAAAACCAAGGTTACATCCTTAATCTTTCCTATGGTCATTTGTTACAGACTATTATAGGAAAGCATGCTTATGGCATTTTTGTTTGTACAAAATAAGCCCAGATCTTCCATAATAATATTCGACATGACACTTGGGCCTGAACCACCATCAATGAGGCAACAATGGGTGATTTTATCCATGATCTTTACAAAAATATAAAAAGGGGTATTTTTTACAGGGTATATGAAGTTATGTACAAATAATTTATTTACAGAAGAATCCTCTTTGCTTACCTCTTCGGAAAAATTGGCTACAATGGAAGCTTTTCCTTCCATGAATTATTTCAGATGCATCTGTTGTTCAGGGATGGCAACCATGTCTAGGAGGGTTGCATCTGCCTTGATGTTGGCCAATTGATTCAATATATTGTATTTGGAAGGGGGGGGGGGTGGAGAAGTGATCCCTTGAATCGCAAAAACTTTGGGAACCTGGGGTGTAGCAGTAGTTGAATATGAACTCGGGTTAGAAGAACTGCGAGGAGGGTCAAATTTTCCTTTTGGGGCATAGGATTTGTTCTTAGTATTGATGACCATGACATCTTCTGGCTCAGCAAAATCTAGGACAACGATAGTAGATTCTGGTATTTTACCAAAGATCTTGTCTCTGACACTCTTCCTTAGCTCACATGTGGTTTCTTTGTGCTGTTCCTCACAAAAGTTACACCAACTCTGAGGCAGGATAGCCTTCGGCTGGAAATTATTTTCAACCGGACCTCTAAAAGGAGGGGTAGAAGAGGATGAAGGTCCATGGGTGAGTGGGTTGATAGTACCCTTCTGGTCAAAATCTATCATACAATTGTTCATATCTTGTTCTAGCTATAAGAGAGCAGACATATCTATCTGTCTAACTGATTCTCCCTGGGGTAGACCAGTTCGTTCAAGCAATTCCTCATACTCTGAACAAGTGTGCAGAGTGGAACCAATATTATCAATGGCCTTTTCTTCAAGCCTGTGACGGTAAGGAGAAGGAAATGCATTGTAGTAATGCATGAAGGTGGCTTGGTTCCGGGGGCGGATAAGTTCTAGGATTTGATTATACAACTTGGTGAAACACAAGTTGAAGGACCTGATGGTCTCACCATATTTGTAATTGACATTGTTGTACTCCCTTAACTTCTCAAAAGGGCTTTTGGATTTCCCGTAAGTGGATCAGAACCAATAAATCATCTCCTCCCAAGTAGACAAGATCTTAGGAGGAAGGTCAAAGAAATCGGCCACAACCTTTCCTTCCAAGGAATTGACAAACATGCACATGAAAGTGTCATTGTCATTAGCCCCTATATTATGAAAAGCATTCAAAAATTCTACTAGGTGTTCATTAGTACTGACAGTGTTATTTTCTGAAAACTTGGGCAAATGCTCTTTAAAATTTTGAAGCGGGTGAGTAGCAGGTGCTAGTTTAAGAGGAGAAGACACATGCCATGGTGTGGTCGTGGCATCTTCTTCGAACTGAGAAAGACCATACTTTTTAATGACTTTGGTAGGGTTTGTAGTATATTGGTTCAAAATATGGTGGCTGTACAAGCTACCAATCACTGACGACGATGAAAATTGGGAAGATGGAGCACTTCCAGTGCCACCAGAGCCACCACTAGATGCCATTATGTGGATGATATGTGAGGGAAATAAAGACGAGATGGATGAATTGGATAAAGTTCTCCTTAGAGCACTTTGTTGGGCAGATAAGACAACGTTTCACCTTCCTATTTCAAAAATAGGATTGATTTCAGGTGACAAGCTTCTTCTTCTTCTAGAAGCACGAGAATCTAAGGACATGAAAGAAAGGCCAAAATTGAAGAAAAAAAAGGTTATTGCTGATTTATGGGCTGCCTACGTCTAGCTTCCAATTGTTCTTGGACACTAATATCTCTTTCAATTGCTTCCCAAGAATGATTAATCTCAGCAAGGGTCCTAGCAGTGTCTAAAATAGTATGAAACAGGTTCAAAGTAATGCTGGTCTGGTCTTGGAGACTGGGCTCAAGATTGGGCTGCCTTGCAACATGAACAATCATTAATAGCAAACAGTCCAAGAATCAAAAACAGAAAATCAAATATGTACCGATGAAAAATCAAGTATAAAAATTAATCGGAGAGATATCAAAGATCTCCCCAGTATGGTCGCCAAATAAATGTTGAGGACAAGATATGAATTGATCTTACTCAAGCATTTTCAGACTTTACTTGGCTAAAGTAAAGTAGACGGGAATATCACCCTATGTTTATAGCCAACAAAAATATATATCTTAACTCACAAGTATTAATTACAAGTGCTTAGGCTAGTCTTTTATCAACAGAAAGCTTGTTGGAAATTCACTTTTTATGTATTTTTCTGAAAATATCAGTTGTTGAAATAAATGTAAGAAAAGAAGTAAAGACACCAAGATCCTAATCAATATAGATGAGACATAAAGCAATCCCTTATTTCATTCCAATTCAACAAAGAGTCATTGTCTTTACAAAACTTCACACAAAAATCTTGGACCAAAGTCAAACTTAGAAATCCCCGATGGAACACACAAAAGGACCTTTGACAAAAAACCAATACTAAACTCTAAAAGATGGATCGGCTTGCCACAGATTGCTGCCCACTTGAATCTGCACAATAGACTTTATCAGTCATGAAAGTTAATTCACAAACATACAAGTCTACACATACTATCAAAGATAGATCAACACCTCTGAAGAACAAGTGTTTGAATGATTTGATTCAACCCTGAATGTTGTTGTCTACAATAAGACCGTGCTATCACAAAAGAGAATTAGGCTATGATGAATATATGGATGAATGAAAACTAAACTATCTTAACATAACTCAAAGATAAAACCTTATCATGCTTTGTGCTTCTATCCTCCTCTTAGTTCAACTTTTAACAATTTAGAATTGGTTAGAGTATTTGAACTAACTTATGAGTTAAGCTAACATAAGGCCCTAACTAACTTTAGTTAAGGAAGGGGAATACACAATAATCATAATAGGGTCATAATTAAATAACAACTAATAGGTGGAACCCCCTTGTGACTCCTTTAGTGAATAACAATCATCACATCATAACATAACCCATTTGTTAAGCAAACACACCCCTTGTGCCTCCCTTCAAAAACATATTTTCCTTTGACAATTCTAGCTCATAAATTTGAAAATATTTCAAACTAATACTCATATATCAAAATAAAACATACTGTCAAAAATCCATGGAGTCCACTATCATAAAACAATAAATAACATAAAATTTAAAATCCATATTTTCCAGTCTTTGAGGAAACCCTTCCTTGGTTGTTGCTATCACCTCCTAATTTCCATGAAATTTCCTTGAGCTGGGTAGAGCCTTTAGGCTTTATCTCACTGATCACACGGGAACAATCATCCCTACAAATTGTAATCCAATCCATACAAATTGTTCTAATGTTAATCAATGAGCAAGGGGGTGGAAAAAATGTTCAGGGATACTCGAGGGGTTTGTAATTTGTGAAAATATGATATAATGAAAGGGAAGAGATATGGTCACTGCTCAATGCTAACAACAATCAACTGTAAGCAAACCAATAAAACTCACTGCAATCCACACAGAATTCTGCCATTTCTATCCAATATAACACATAAATTTTCTTAGATGTGATCAATATCAGAACAGGGGGTGGAAAAAAAATGAATATGGGATATGTGAGGGGGTTGTAATTAGCGTAAAATAAGAAAATGAGAGGGGAAAATAAACATTTACTGTTCATAATATTAATGAAGAAATCCATAACATCAACCAACAATCAGATGACTGAGTAGTAATTCCTGTGTTTTTAACTAGTTCACTGTCCAAAAATAAAATATCCAATACAACGCCATTACAAAACACATGTACTTCACACAATTTGTAAGAGGTTATGTTCTTTTTATTCGTACATTCTGCATGTTATAACAACCAACAACAACACTCAATCTGTAACCATTAACATCCACCATTTCCATACATTTCCCCAATCCACATCTGTATTTGAAAGTAGTGTTTCCAAAAAATAATAATGAAGTCTCTACTTCTGTTAATAGATCCAAT
>ML782269.1:33161-89831 GCA_009831015.1 Picea engelmannii
GTAGTAGAAAAATCAAAATGAT
The DNA here is from genome assembly GCA_009831015.1 of Picea engelmannii. Lineage (NCBI taxonomy): Eukaryota > Viridiplantae > Streptophyta > Pinopsida > Pinales > Pinaceae > Picea > Picea engelmannii. The sequence continues at coordinate 33,184 of ML782269.1, forward strand.
CAAGAGCTCACATATCACGCCTGAAAGGCAATTGATTATAACCAACAATCACTACTTAGACACAGGCTATGCATGAGTAAATTTTTGAAACCCTGTAACCATGCCACTGTGAAACAAATATCTCAGTGCGACTTAAAACCTAGCGAAACATCCCACACAAATGTCATCAACAATGATCAATTTGCAAAAATATAAACACACTTAGAATTCAGGAGAATCATTGGGCATACAACAATCCATCCATATTATACGTGGTGCACAATGAGAGGATTCCACCATAACCACGCAACAATATATAACCACGATATAACTCAAAAAATTCATTATGGGCCATTTACTAAGTCGTCTGTTAGTGATCAGACCGCACATATTCAAGTGTATTCTACTAATGACAAAATATGCAGTAAACATATCCAATCCAATATTCTAATTCTCAAAACCTCGTCTACAGGATGCGGCATGTGTGAACAACACCAAACCCCTATGACTAAAAAAATGAACCAAATAACCGACACGTCTGTCATCAACAATGGTCAATTTGCAATCAATAATGTGCTTAAAACTTAGTGGATATCACTGAGAATGAAAACAAGTCATCCATACTACGCATGATGTGCAACTGAGAAAAATTCATGGTGCAACAATCCCACTAATCACACATCAACATACGACCACGATATAACTTAATAAGTGTCGAGCTATTGATGTAGCCAATCATGATTGACCAATCTATGCACACTTCAGTTTATTCAACCAACAACAGAAGATGAAATAAGTATACCCAGTCCAATAATTTACTTTGCAAAACACCTTATACAGAACACGACCTGCGTGAGCAACCCCCATATTCATAACCAATGCCAACCATCAACCAAAACATAAAAAGTGTGAATATTAGTGACTATATATCAACTAACAAATGCCACTGTGGTAGAGGAACAAGCTATGGTAGCTATGCATAACCAGGCATCCAATCGACACAGGGTAGAGGCCCTTCCATTAAAATCGTTGAGTTACTTAGCATAAGGCGGGTGACTGTGACCTTAAAAAGAAAATAGCAATGTAAGGCTTATGCTAATATCACAGAGGCAGTGATGGGAAGCCATACCAAAATGATGGCTGTACGGCCCACATGTGAGCCCGTACTCAAGGTAATAGACCACAATAACTGGAAACCACTTGACAGGCACGATAGTTTCCCTATGCACCCCAGCCTAGAGGGTTAAGGTTTTGTACAGTAGCCTTCACAGAAGGAACAAAACTAAATTTAGTGAGATTCTGAGGCCGAAGGTGTATGCACAAGGTGTTGTGGTGCTTGTCAACGGGAGACAGTCCCTTGGAAAGGTTGAAACAAGAAAACATGGCTCTTAATTAAACCCAATAACCATGAAGACAATCATCTAGCAGAAAACCCATCAACCAACATGCATTGGTAATAAGGAACTATCACCCAGGAAGACTAACAATCCAATGAATTTAACTGATAAAGGATGAATCATCTATTTTCCATTTAAATACAAAATTCCACACAGTTGCAGCACTCAGGACAAACACAAACCCACACAACTGAGCCAAAATCATTTCATAACTAGAGTGAAGTCAAGAATGGCCAAAAGAGACATACCTGTTAATCAAAATCATTAAGACAAGGGGTGGCCGAGCGGTTTCACCTTGCTAAAAATACAAAGCGTGAACACAACAACAATATCAACAATAGTCCGACTAGGGCGACGACCAATGGGAAGGGTAAAGGTGATGTGCAGTAAATGCACATTGCCTCTACCCTCATCTCATTTACTCCACAGTACATGCCACAAGCCTTCCATTAAAACCATTAATCAACCAGTGCATCGATAGTATCAACACATTTAAACCATAGCATAATCCAAGTCCACATAATAATTCAACCATTTGCAATCTCTTTTCCAAATGCGCCACCTATGTTTACATTTATGATATAACTCAAATAAATCGCTTGACCACTATACAATCTAAATGATCATGTATAGAATCATCTCCAAATAGTGTGATCAACATTAACTCGAAACATAGCATAATCACCATAAAAAAATGCAAGCCATCACTTCCATGAGCCACCAACGTTATAACATATGTATATCAGCTGCCGATTCCATTAAGCAATGCATAACCAATGCATTATCACCTTGCCAAATGCGCCACCAAAGTTTCCACCACATGCATATAAAATGTAACTTAACAATATTTCATAGCCATTTCTTTTTTTATCTATGACTTAACCACTATCAACAAGTATTTTCATGCATATAGTATTGCAGAGCTAGGTATCTTTTTTTCATTGGATATAATGTTTTACTTTTCCTCAAAATGCCTTTCTGTAATTTTCGCTAATATTTTTGTTGTACAGGTGCGAGAGGAACAAATACCATAAATGAATAGCAGGCTATAGTATCATGAAGGAACAACATCTCAAAACTTAACTGATATCAACGACAACCATATTCTCATCAACCATGTAAAATTTGTAGCGGATCATCATAACATTGAAAATGAACAGACCTGATCTTCAAAAGTTCAAGGGGGTCCCACCTACTAGCATTATTTAGACTTATATAATAATAGGCTTAGCATCACTTTGCAGGTGAAATTACATTGACGTTTTTCAATCATCAACAATGGGTAAAAGGCACCTCGCTGCACTTTAACATTGATAGCAGTAGCCAGAAGAACCTCATCTCAGAAGATGTCATCAAAATGCTATCCCTTCCGATAATGCCGCACCTACAACCCTACACCATTGGATGGCTCCACTAATGAAGCGATCTCCGCGTCAGCTAACTATGCCACCTATCGTATGGCATCAAGCCCTTCAAAGACAAGGTATTATGTGATGTTTCTCTTCTCAAAGTTTGTAATCTTATTTTTGGACAACCTTATTTATGGAAACATCATGCTGTATATGAGTCTAGGCCTCACAATGTTATTATTACTTTGAACAGGAAATTATACAAGATACCTGAGGCAGTCCCACCTAGTGCTATTTCCTTGATCTCTACCAAGAAATGCAGGAAGGTCATCTCTCAGACCGAGAAGTTTTTCTTCTTGATGATTCTCTCTCATAGTGAGCGAAAGATTACGACCACATCTAGGGCCTCTGCGACCGACCTCTTCACACAACAAAAACAAGTGGACAAGGTCATTGTAGAATACAAATATATCTTCTCCTCACCTACTAGGGTACCTCTGCACTATCAGGTCAACCATCCCATCGATCTTACCCTCAGCGCACCGCTTCCCAATGGGCCAATCTACTGCCACTCTCTACTAGAGAATGAGGAGATCAAGTGACAGATCAAAGAACTACTCCACAAGGGGCACATCCGTCCCATCTCATCGCCTTTTGGGATCTCAATCATGATGGTACAGAAGAAAGATGGGACCTGGCGACTTTGCATTGATTACTGGGCCCTAAATAAAATCTCAGTCAGGAACCAATACCTGATCCCCAGAATCGAAGATCTCCTTAATCAGCTCAAGGGGGACAAATACTTTAGTAACATTGATATGAAGTCTAGCTACCACCAGGTCCCCATAGAACATACAGATGTATGGAAGACCGCCTTCAAGTCAAAATAAGGTCTTTTTGAATGGCTTGTGATGCCCTTTGGTTTGAAAAATGACCCAACAACTTTCATGAGGATGATGGAAGATATCCTGTGACCTTTCACCAATACTTTTGTAGTGGTGTATCTGGATGACATCCTCATCTACAACAAGACTTGGGCAGAACACTTGCAACATATTCAATAGGTTCTGCAGACCCTGCGACAACACAAACTATATGCCAACTTGGAAAAATGCTCCTTCGGCATGGACAAGGTCCAGTACCTAGGTTACATCATGGATCAACATGGTGTGCATGTGGATCCAACCAAGATCCAGGTCATCTGTGACTGGACAACCCCAACCACACTCACTGAGCTTCAGATATTCTTAGGCCTTGCCAATTTCTATCGCAGGTTCATGTTGGGATTCTCCCATATTGCATGGGCCCTCATCAAAGTAACCATGGGTGGTGGTAAGGAAAAATTTGTGTGGGGCCTATCCCAACAAAAAGTGTTCGATGATTTAAAGAAGCTCTTGTGCTTAGCCCTAGTAATTTCATTATCGGACCTACAACAATCCTTTGAGATCGAGACAGATGCTTCAGACTATGTTGTGGGTGCAGTTCTCGCTTAACACGACCACCCTGTGGCCTATCATAGTGAGACACTATCATATGTTTTCCGTAAGCACCCTACTTACGACAAAGAAATGTACTCCATTGTGAAAGCCTATCGCCAGTGGAGACATTACATTATCTGAAAGGAGACAATCATGCACATAGATCATAAACCATTGCAGTTCATGTAGACACAAGGAAAATTGCAGAATAATCGCCATCAAAAGTGGTCCACATAGTTGTAGCAGTTCCACCTCAACATCAAGTATAAAACATGCAGTACCAACTGATTCACTGATTTCCTTAGCTGACCTCCAGTCATGACACTCACCACGGTGCTAGACTCTTATGACCACGAGATATCCAGATGGCCCAACCTCTATGAGACAGACCCTAGGTTCGCCACCACATACCAAATGTTGGGTGAAAACTCATTTGTGGCTAATTTCCATCTTTTGGACAAGCTATTGTGTCGACTGGGCCATCTCTGTGTTCCATAAAGTGAGTGAGAAAATCTTATTTGGGAATCCCACTACAGTCACGTGGTAGGACACTTCAGCATAAAACAAATAGTGGTAGTGCTACGAAACATTTCTTCTGGACGAAACTTGGATAGGATGTCAACAAGTATATCAGGTCCTGCACTGCCTGCTCTATTGCGAAACCAAACATTAAGAAACAAGGCCTGTACACCCCCATGCCTACTCCTAATAGGCCATGGGAATCCATCTCAATGGACTACATGTCGGGTGTTCTGTGCACCAAGAGGGAAAATGACTGTGTCTTTGTGGTTGTTGATCGCTTTTCCAAGATGGCGATCTTGGCCGCCTACAAGAAGAGCATCACAAGAGAGGCCACTGCCAAGCTCTTCTTTGAACAAGTCTAGGTACATTTTAGAATCCCACAAACTATTGTCTCATATCGGGATAGTTGGTTCCTCAGCACATTCTGGTCGAGCCTCTGGTCACTGCTGGACACCAAGCTCACCAAGTCCACTTCCTTCCACCCCCAGAAAGATGGCCAAATTAAGGTCGTCAATCAGATGATAGTGCATATCCTGCAGAAGTAAAATTCCAAGAACCCCTGCACATGGGGTGAAAGTCTTCCCTATGTTCATCATAGCTACACAAAATCCCTACATAGCTCAATCGACCACATCCCCTTTCAGGTCGGGTTGGGATTCCAACCATTGGGTCCCATGGATGTTGCACTACCTCTTGCTGCCACCCTGACCAATTCATCACCTGCTCCAATTGAAGATGACAAAGCCTCCCAGTTCATTGAGTGGATCTAGCACATCCTCCAATATGTTCATGATATTTTACATAAGTCCAATGCCAAGTACAAGTAGCGCCATGATCAACACCGGGTGCCACATAAGTTTCTGGTGGGAGACAAGGTGTTGTTTTACTTGCAGAAAGAATGCCTTACAGGGCCCCATCGAAAGCTTCACCCACTCCGTTACATACCTTACACCATCACCAAGCTATGGGTGACAATTCTTTTGAGTTGAACATTCCTCCTTTCTTTGGCCTGCACCCAATATTCAACGTGGATCTCCTTCGGCCATACTTCCCACCATTGTTGGACACCTATGAGATATTAGAACAGTTGAAACCAATAGATCCAAACCCTGACCGAATTAAAAATGAATCTAGTGATCATATTGTGGACACATAGGTCAAGGTCACTCGCCAACAAAGGATCCAAATTTATCAAGTTGTCAAAGCAGGGTAGCTCCTGCATCAAGGAAAGTGGCTCACCTGGGGCCACATTCAACAGAAATTAGCTCATTTGATGGCGAAACTTAGCGCAATGGATACCATTTCTTAATAAGGGGGGATGATTTATCTAGATGGATTTTGGTGGCCTCCCACCTATTCCAACTGGCTCATTTTGGCGGTTTTCCAGTTTGGCAGCTTTTTCCTAGTTTTCAGGTTCCTGACTTCCGGGGCCATTTTGGGGCCCTAAACAACGTTTTTCTGGCTTGCCACAATGAGACTATTGATGGAGGTAGAGTCTGACGACAACATGTGTAGTCCTCGAATAAAAATTTCCAACGGGCTATTGTGCACCTAAAACGAAGATCGTATGCAAAAGTTACGACCCCGAGAAGTTGATGTACTGACTTACCCCAATGGGGCCCACATGACTTTCGACGCTTCATCTTATAGGGTTAGGTTTTTGGATATATAGGGTTTTGGAATTCCTTTTTATTATAAAAAAGGATTGGAGAGCCTCATTGTAACCATGTTCTTGCGAATGAGCACAACTGTCACATCTCTTCTCAGAGATAAACCACAACCATTCTAGCAAGCTTGTTTTCCGCTGCATTTTATAGTTTCAACACATTTTCTTATTGAATAGAAACCAATTTTACTGTATCTATGTTATTCTTGTGTCTCTGTGTTAATAATAATAATAATTTGTATTCATTTTCGTTCTGCTCATAAAATTGAGATCACGAGGTATTGTGTGATATTGCTCCCCTTGAAGTTTGTGATGTTTTTTAGGAAACCCATATTTGTGGAAGTGTCATGATGTGTATGAGTATATAACCCACAATGTTATTATTAATTTGGGTTGATAATTGTACAATATACTAGAGGTAGTGCCGCCTACTGCTATTTCTTTAATCTCTTCTAAGCAATGTAGTAAGGTCATTTCACAGACCAGGAAGTTTGTCTTCTTTGTGATATGTGATCATAGTAAGCATAAGGTCACCATCACATCCATAGCCTCTACACAAAGCCTCTCTTTCCAGTAGAATCAAGTGGACGAGATCGTGGAAGAGTACAGAGACATCTTATCCTCACCCACCAGGGTACCAATGCACTGTCAAGTCAAGCATCCAATTGATATAACCCCCATTGTACCTCTGCCTAATGGACTAGTCTATCATCACTCGCTGATGGAAAATGAAGAAATAAAGAGTAATATCCAAGAGATGCTTCAAAAGGGGAACATCAGTCCTAACTCACCCCCTTGTGGAAGCCTGATTGTACTGGTGCAAAAGAAGGATGAGACCTGGAAACTCTGCATTGATTACATAGCATTAAACAAAATCACAGTCAGGAACTTGTACCCAATTCCTAGAATTTATGACCTTCTTGACCAACTCAAGGGGGAAAATCTCTTCAACAAGATTGACCTAAAGTCTGGCTACCACCAGGTTCCCATCGAACTAACTGATGTATGGAAGACAACTTTAAAATCTAAACAAGGTCTCTTCGAATGGTTGGTCATGCCCCTTGGCTTAACAAATGCACCAACCACTTTCATGAGGTTGATGGATGATGTATTGAGACCCTCCACCAACTCCTTTTTGGTGGTATATTTGGATGACATCCTCATATTCAACAAAAATTTGGAGGAGCACATGCAACATATTCAACAGGTTTTGAGCACTCTACGACAACACAAGTTATATGCCAACTTGGAAAAATTCTCCTTTGGCATGAAGAAGGTCCAATATTTGGGCTACATTATTGATGAGCATGGGGTACATGTTGATACATCTAATATCCAAGTCATCCATGACTGGCCACTCTCGACCACACTAACCGAGCTTCGGAGCTTCATGGGACTGGACAACTTCTACCAATGGTTCATGTTGGGATTCTCCAATATTGCATGGGCCCTCATCCAAGTGACCAAGGGCGGTGGCAGGGAAAAGTTCGCATGGGGGAAGGAACAACAACATGTAATTACTGATCTGAAGAATCACTTGTGCTCAACTCAATTACTCTCGTTTCCTGATCTGCAAAAACCATTCGAGATTGAGACTGATGCATCTAACTTTGATGTAGGCACAATTTTCACTCAACACGGTCATCCAGTGGCATACCATAGTGAGACACTGTCGGGTACTGTCTGGAAATACCCCACCCATGACAAGGAAATTTATTCCATTGTACAAGCCTATCATCAATGGAAACATTACATTATGGAAAAGGAGACAATCATCCACACTAATCAAAAGCCTCTGTAGTTCATATAGACACATGGGGAGTTGTAGAACCACTGCCATCAGAAGTGGACCACCTACCTGCAACAATTCCATCTCAACATCAATATAAGATAGGGAGCACAAATTGTGTCACTAACTTCCTCGGTCGATATCCCGTGGTTGCACTCACCACCGTGCTACATTCCTATGGACATGAGGAATCTGAGCAACCCCAACTTTATCAGCAAGATCCAGACTTTTCCACCACTTATCAGCTCTTGGGTACATGCGTGAATGTCATCAATTTTCACATTCAAGATGAACTATTATGCCATCTGAGCCATATCTGTTTTCCTGCAAGTGAGCGTGAAAATATTATTTGGGAGGCTCACTACAGTCATATGGCATGACATTTTAGTGTTGAGAAAAATGTGGTCATTCTACATAAAAAAATTTATTGGCCAAAACGTCGACACAACGTCATCAAGTATACCAGATATTGTAATTCCTGTGCCATTTCCAAGCGATCCATCAAGAATAAAGGCTTATGGGAATCCATCTCGATGGATTACATGTATGGCCTTTCATACACCAAGCAAGGAAATGATTGTGTATTTTTGGTAGTTGATTGATTTTCGAAGATGGCCATCCTTACAACCTGTAAGAAGAAAATCACAGTGACAGATACAACCAAGCTCTTCTTCGAACCAGTGTGGGTCCATTTTGGGATACCACAGACCATCATCTTCGACCCAGACAACAGGTTCCTCAACACATTTTGGTCGAGTATCTGGTCACTGTTGGACACCAATCTTACTAAATCCAGTGCTTTCCACCCCTAAACCGACGACCAAACAGATGTCATCAATCAGATGATTATGCACATCCTTCACATGTACAAATCTAAGCATTCATGTACATGGGATGAGAGTCTTCCCTATGTTCAACATAGTTACAACATGGATCTCCATAGCTCCACCAACCATAGCCCATTTCAGGTGGGGTTGGGATTCCAACCCTTGGGTCCCATTGATGTTGCACTACCTCTTGCAACCACATAGAAAAAATATTCCCATGTTCAGTCCGAGACTGACAAAGCCACTAGATTCATTGGGCAGATTCAACACATCTTCCAAAAGGTCCATAATATTTTGCAGAAAGCCAATGATAAGTACAAGTAGTGCCATGATCAACACAGGGTACCGCACTAGTTTCAGGTGGGAGACAAGGTCTATTTAGATTTGTAGAAAGAGCGCCTTATAGGGCCCCATAGGAAGCTCCACCCACTTTTCTATGGGCCTTACACTATCACCAAGGTTGTGGGTAGCAATGATTTTGAGCTCAACACTCCACCCTTCCTTGGCTTGCACCCAATGTTCAATGTGGACCTCCTTCAACCATATTTTACACCATTATTGGACACCTCAGAGATCGTTGAACAAGTGACACCAATAGAGCTCAACCCTGATCGCATGGAACATGCATGCAATGATTAGATAGTGGACACACAAGTCAAGGGAACTCACCAAAAAAGGATCCAGTTTTATCGGGTTGTTAAGGCAGGGAAACTCCTACACCAAGGAAAGTGGCTCATCCGGGGAAAAAATCAACAAAATTTCCCTCAACTGATGGGGGAACTCAAAGAAATGGAGACCATTTCTTCCTAATGGGGGAGGACTGATCCAGGTGGATATTGGTGGCCACCCACCTCTTCCAATTGACTCCTCTTGACATTTTTTAATTCAACACGTTCTTCTGTACTTCTTTGTAATTTTGGGTTCTACACTTTCGGGGCTATCTGAATCCCTACACTTCTTCCAGGTGGAGACTGGTGGCCACACACCTAATCGAATTGGATTATTTTGGATGTTTTCATGTTAGCACATCTTTCTGTACTTATAGGGTCATTTTGGGGCCCTAAACAATGCTTTTTTGTCTTTCCACGGTCAAAATGTAGATGGTGTCAGATTTTGATTGCGTAATGTGTATTTCTTGAAAATACATTTCCAACGAGATATCACTCGCCTAAAAAAGAGGTCATATGCAAAATTTACGACCCCGAGAAGTTGAGGTACCAACTTACCCATTGGGGCCACAAAACTTTTGGCGTTTCATCTCCTAGGATTATGTTTTTGGATGTCTAGGGTTTTGGCATTCATGAGTAATGTTAAAAACGCCTCTGGAGCCTCATTGTAATGATTCTTCTTAGACAAATGCATGTAGAAGCCACATATCTTCTCATAGATAACTACCACCATTCGAGCAAGTTGTTTTAGTTCTTTAGTTTTATAGTTTCAACCTATTTCATTTATTCAATAGAAGATATTGTTCACTGGATATTTGTGTTGTTATCCACATCTCTGTGTTTATTGTATTCATTTTGTTAATTAGTTCATTCCGCTCCTAAATCCGGATCAATATTGGCCATGTTAAGGGGTTTGTAGAGGTCTCTTTTCCAAGGGAGAACCATTGGAGCAAGAAGAAGCGTATTATGGAAAAGGGTTTTAGTAATGGGAGACTTGAGAGGAGGCCTTCTTTGGTAAACCTTAGAAGGATTGAACCTCCTGGGGGGAAAAGGTTTGGGAAATAAGGATTCTGGGAAGGTGGAGTCACCATATGAGTTTCAAAATGAACTCATCAAGAAAGGTGGAAAGGGAACATCCCTCGGGTGGAGTCGCCATGTAAGCTAAGGGAAAGGATTTGGGATAGCTTACCAAAGTGTCGTTAGGGTACGAAGAAGATTCAAAATATTCCTCGACAACAATGCCAAAATGTTATAGTGAAAGTTGTAGGTTGGGAAAATCTTGACCCAACCACAAAGTAAGTGCTACAACTAGGGAATACTACACCCAATGTCACCTCGATGTAGGTGCCGCACTTCAAGGGTGACTAGGTCTTTCTAGGGAGGTGATTCAAGTGACCTTAGGGGGATTGATATGGATATGGATAGAGATGGAAGTGGATCCCTTTGAGGTAAAGTCTATGTGGGATGAATGTTATGAGGAAAATCTGTCTATGGCTAGGGAAAACCACAATAGAAGGAAATGACTGCAAAAATCAACTCTATTCTCAATTATGCAGAAATTTCCTCATTTGATGGGGGCACTCAATGCAATGGAGACCATTGATTTATAAGGGGGGAGGATTGATCTAGATGGATTTCGGTGGCCTCCCACCTATTCCAACTGGCTCATTTTGGCAGTTTTCCAGTTGGGTAGTTTTTTCCTAGTTTTCAAGTTCCTGACTTCCGGGGCCATTTTGAGGCCCTAAACAACATTTTTAGGGCTCGCCACAATGAGACTATGGATGAAGGTGGAGTATGATGAAAACATATGTATTCCTCAAATAGACCTTTCCAAGGGGATATTGTGTGCCTAAAACAAAGATCGTATGCAAAAGTTACGACCCCAAGAAGTTTATGTACTAGCTTACCCCAACGAGGCCCACATGACTTTCGATGCTTCATCTTATAGGGTTAGGTTTTTAGATGTATAGGGTTTTGGAATTCCTTTTTATTGTAAAAAAGGCTTGGAGAGCCTCATTGTAACCATCTTCTTATGAATGAGCACAACTGTCACATCTCTTCTCAGAGATAAGCCACGACCATTCTAGCAAGCTTGTTTTCTGTTGCATTTTACAATTTCAACACATTTTCTTATTGAATAGAAACCAATTTTATTGTATCACTATTATTATTGTGTCTCTATGTTAAAAATAATAATAATCTGTATTCATTTTCATTCTGCTCATAAAATATGGATCACAAGGTATTGTGTGATATTTCTCCCCTTGAAGTTTGTGATGTTTTTTAGGACAACCATATTTGTGGAAGCGTCATGCTGTGTATGAGTATAGACCCCACAATGTTATTATTACTTTGGGTAGACAATTGTACAAGATACTGGAGGTAGCCCTGCCTACCGCTATTTCTTTAATCTCTGCTAAGCAATGCAGTAAGGTCATTTCACAGACCAAGAAGTTCATCTTCTTTGTGATATGTGCTCATAGTAAGCACATGGTCACAACCACATCCATGGCCTCTACACAGATCCTCTCTTTTCAGTAGAAGCAAGTGGATGAGATCGTGGAAGAGTACAAACACATCTTCTCCTCACCCACCAGGGTACCAACACACTACCAACTCAAGCATGCAATTGATCTAACCCCCATTGCACCTTTACCTAATGGACCAGTCTATCATCAATCACTGATGGAAAATGACAAATCAAGCGTAAGATCCAAGAGATGCTTCAAAAGGGGAACATCAGTCCCAACTACACCCCTTGTGGAAGCTCGATTGTACTAGTGCAGAAGAAGGACGAGACCTGGTGGCTCTTCATTGATTACATAGCATTAACCAAAATCACTGTCAGAAAATCGCACCCAATTCCCATAATTTATGACCTTCTTGACCAACTCAAGGGGGGAAATCTATTCAACAATATTGACCTTAAGTTTTGCGACCACCATGTTCCGATCGAACCAACTGATGTATGGAAGACAACTTTAAAATCTAAAGAAGGTCTCTTAAAATGGTTGGTCATGCCCTTTGGCTTAACAAATGCACCAACCACTTTCACGAGGTTGATGGATGATGTATTGAGAACCTCCACCAAATCGTTTGTGGTGGTATATTTGGATGACATCCTCATCTTCAACAAAACTTTGGATGAGCACATGCAACATATTCACCAGGTTTTGAGCACTCTATGAAAACACAAGCTATATGCCAACTTGAAAAAGTGCTCCTTTGGCATGAACAAGGTCCAATATTTGGGATACATTGTTGATGAGCATGGGGTACATGATGATACAACTAATATCCAAATCATCCATGACTGGCCATTCCCAACCACACTAATCGAGCTTCAAAGCTTCTTGGGACTGGACAACTTCTACCGACGGTTCGTGTTGGGATTATCCAATATTGCATGGGCCCTCATCCAAGTGACCAAGGGTGGTGGCAGGGAAACGTTCACATGGGGGAAGGAACAACAACGAGCATTTAATGATCTGAAGCATCACTTGTGCTCAACTCTAGTACACTCCTTTCCTGATCTACAACAACCATTCGTGATTGAGACTGATGCATATGACTTTGATGTAGGTGAAATTCTCACTCAACATGGTCATCCGGTGGCATACCATAGTGAGACATTCTCAGGTACTGTCTGGAAATACCCCACCTATGACAAGGAAATTTATTCCATTGTACAATCCTATCATCAATGGAAACATTACATTATGGGAAAGGAGACAATCATCCACACTAATCAAAAGCCTCTGTAGTTCATACCGACACATGGGAAGTTGCAGAACCACCGCCATAAGAAGTGGACCACCTACCTGCAACAGTTCCATATCAACATCAAGTATAAGATAGGGAGCACAAATCATGTCATTGACTTCCTCGGTCGAACTCCCATGGCTTCACTCACCACTGTGATTCATTCCTATGGACATGAGGAATATGAGTGGCCCCAAATTTATCAGTAAGATCTAGAATTTTCCACCACCTATCAGCTCTTGGGTACATGCGCGGATGTCATCGATTTTCACATTAAGGATGAACTATTATGCCATCTAATCCATCTTTGTGTTCCTGCAAGTGAGCGTGCAAAGATGATTTGGGAGGCTCACTATAATCAGATGGCAGGACATTTTGGTGTGGAGAAAAATGTGGTCGTTCTACATAAAAACATTTATTGGCCAAAACTTTGACAGGATGTCATCAAGTATATCAGATCTTGCAATTCCTGTACCATTTCCAAGCCATCCATCAAGAATAAAGGATTATACACCCCTCTTCCTACTCCCAAGAAGCCTTGGGAATCCATCTCGATGGATTACATGTCTGGCCTTTTGTCCACCAAGCAAGGAAATGATTGTGTATTTATGGTAGTTGATTGGTTTTTGAAGATGACCATCCTCACAGCCTGCAAGAAGAACATCACAACGAAATATACTACCAAGATATTCTTCGAACAAGTGTGGGTCCATTTTGGGATACCACAGACCATAATCTCCGACCCGGACAACAGGTTCCTCAACACATTTTGGTCGAGTATCTGGTCAATGTTGGACACCAATCTCACTAAATCCACTGCTTTCCACCCCTAAACCGACATCCAAATAGAGGTCGTCAATCAAATGATTATGCACATCCTGCACATGTACAACTCTAAGCATTCACGTACATGGGATGAGAGTCTTCCCTATGTTCAACATAGTTAAATCATGGATCTCCATAGCTCCACCAACCATATCCCATTTCAGGTGGGGTTGGGATTCCAACCCTTGGGTCCCATTGATGTTGCACTACCTCTTTCAACCACACAAAAAAATCTTCCCATGTTCAGTCTGAGACCGAAAAAGTCACCAGATTCATTGAGAGGATTCAACATATCCGCTAACAGGTCCATAAGATTTTGTAGAAAGCCAATGCTAAGTACAAGTAGCGCCATGATCAACACAAGGTACCGCACTAGTTTTAGGTGGGAGACAAAGTTTGTTTAGATTTTTCAGAAAGAGTGTCTTACAGGGCCCCATAGGAATCTCCACCCACTTCTCTATGGGCCTTACACTATCACCAAGGTTGTGGGTAGCAATGATTTTGAGCTCAACACTCCACCCTTCATTGGCTTGCACCCAATGTTCAATGTGGACCTTCTTCAACCATATTTTCCACCATTATTGGACACCTTAGAGATCGCAGAACAACTGACACGAACGGAGCTCAACCATGATTGCATGGAACATGCATGCAATTATCGGATAGTGGACACACAGGTCAAGGGAACTCACCAACAAAGGATCCAACTTTATTGGGTTGTTAAGGCAGGGAAACTCCTACAGCAAGGAAAGTGGCTCACCCGAGGCCAAATTCAACAAAATTTTCCTCAATTGATGGGGGAAATCAATGCAATGGAGAACATTGCTTCCTAAGGGGGGAGGACTGATCCAGGTGGATATTGGTGGCCACCCACCTCTTCCAACTAACTCCTCTTGACATTTTTTAATTCAACACGTTCTTCTGTACTTCTCTGTAATTGTGGGTTCTACACTTCCTGGGATATATGAATCCCTACACATATTCCAGGTGGATACTGTTGGCCACCCACCTAATCCAAATGGATTATTTTGGATGTTTTCATGTCAACACATCTTTCTGTACTTCTAGGGTCGTTTTGGGGCCCTAAACAATGTTTTTTTTTGTCTTTCCATGGTCAAAATGTAGACGGTGTCAGATTTTGATTTCATAATGTGTATTTCTTTAAAATACCTTTCCAATGGGCTATCACACACCTAAAACAACGTTCTTATGTAAAATTTATGACCCTGGGAATTTGAGGTACCAACTTACCCATTGGGGCCACATAACGTTTGACGTTTCATCTCCCAGGGTTAGTTTTTTGGATGTCTAGGGTTTTGGAATTCATGATTAATGTTAAAAAGGCCTCTGGAGCCTCATTGTAATTATTCTTCTTAGATGGATGCGCGTAGCAGACACATATCTTCTTAGAGATAACTACCACCATTCGAGCAAGTTGTTTTAGTTCTGCAGTTTTATAGTTTCAACCTATTTCATTTATTCAATAGAAGATATTGTTCATTGGATATCTGTGTTGTTCTCCATATCTCTGTGCTTATTGTATTCATTCTATTAATTAGTTCATTCCGCTCCTAAATCCGGATCAATATTGGCCATGTTAAGGGTTTTGTAAAGGTCTCTTGTCCAAGGGCGAACCATTGGAGCAAGAGGAAGGGTATTATGGAAAAGGGTTTTAGTAATGGGAGACTTGAGAGGAAGCCTTCTTTATTAAACCTTAGAAGTATTGAACCTCCTGGGGGGAAAAGGTTTGGGGAAATAAGGATTCTAGGAAGGCGGAGTCACCAGATGAGTTTCAAAATGAACTCATCAAGAAAGGTGGAAACGAAACGTCCCTCGGGTGGAGTCACCATGTAATCTAAGGGAAAGGATTTGGGATAACTTACCAAAGTGTCGTTAGGGTATGAAGAAGATTCAAAATATTCCTCGGCAGCAATGCCAAAATTTTATAGTGCAAGTTGAAGGTTGGAAAAATCCTGACCCAACCACAAAGTAAGTGCTACAACTTAGGAATACTACACCCAATGTCACCTCGATGTAGGTGCCACACTTCAAGGGTGACTAGCTTACTCTAGGGAGTCGATTCGAGTGACCTTAGGGGGATTGAGAAGGATATGGAGAGAGATGGAAGTGGATCCCTTTGAGGTAAAGTCTAAGTGGGATGAATGTTACAAGGAAAATCTCTCTATGGCTAGGGAAAACAACAATAGAAGGAAACGACTGCAGAAATCAAATCTATTATCAATTATGCTATATAAACAAATATTCTAGAAAGACAAGATAAAAGGCCTACCTCTCTCAAACGTTCGATGAAGTCCACTGTTGAACACTTGACCCAAAGAACTATACCTGCAACTAGTCCTCAACAACCAAGCAAATAAAACATATTGTGATAATATATGATGTTAGCATATTCAATAGCATAATCCATTAATATACATAACAAATAGGCCCATGGAATAATAATTAAAATATTTTCAAGATATAAATTAGACGAGAAAAGAGTATTTATAATAATATACGATCAGTAAAAGTGAAAAAGTTACAGACTTCCGTGTCCCTAGGGTTCGGAATCGAGAAACTAAGTTCCTTCCAGTTGGGCCTCCACCACTTCAATCCTCCACCAAAGGAAATCTCATAGAAGAAATACAATGAAGTTCTCAGTCAATAAGGGAAGAGCTTGGGGGTTGAACACTATGTTCAGACTTAAAGGACAAAGGGATGCAGACTCAATATGAAGTGAATAATTTCTCTAGAGTAAATTTTCTTTCAAAGTTGAATTCTTTCTCCTCCTTTTCCATAGCTCGGAATTGGCCCATTTATAGCCTTCAAATGGAACTGAAGGGCCGAGTCAGAACATTTCTAGTATATGGAAGGCCAAGGATCATAGATCTCCTGTTGTGACATGGAAACCCAACACCATTTTTCATATTTTGGGCACAAATCTCGATGTACGCACGTTGTAGTGGTGCAACCTGCTTCTACACATGTTGTATAGTAGGCAAGGTGCGTACATGTGGAAAAAAAGTATTTTTAGCTCTGGGATTTGCAAAAAGGGATGAAAAGTTTGCATAGGGAAATGGAAAAAGGACCTCTATGCAATATTGCATAGGTTGAGGCAAATATTTCTATAACAATGAAAGGTGGGAAGTGTTAGCGATAAATATTGTCATGGGCTCGAGAGCATTGGGGTTTGCAAGTTGCACGAAATGATCAAACGCAGCACGGGAGAATCCCTATTTTTCTAAGTAGCGGGTCAAGCGAGCGGGCAAAGTGTCGTCTGCAACATCCAAGGTCTATTTTTGCGAAGCAGATCGACGGTCGATGGGTAATTGCAGTCAGCCGAGTCACACCAAGTATAGCGCAGAAGTTGTTAAAGAGGTGAATGGTTAGAAGTCTCCGTGGAGAAATCGTGAAGTAACGAGGACCGTTGATCGCGATCAGTTGATGCGGAGGTTCATTTCTTGAACTCGGAGTTCGTGAGTTCAGAGGGCGGACCATATCCTTTGGTTGCGCGAGATCGCGAGTCGCGAGAATTGTGGAAAAGAAAAGAAAAGAGCCATCGCCTCTCGAGATTTCACGGAAGGAGAGTGCCAAGGTTTGACACTCCAACTCGCGAGGTCGCGAGTTGCGAAGAGCGCTAGCACTTAATCCTTAGCCGACAGTTACTTGTGGAGGGCACCGACACTAAAAAGAGCTATGCAGTATTGCCGAGAAGATCTCAGCCGTCCATCCAGAGGGACACGTGGTGTGTGATTAGGCTCCTCTCCTTTTCGCCCATCGCGACTTTAAAGCATAAGGACTAGATCCTCCTAGCCGCGAGACACGAAGTGCCGAAGGCGTCCAGAGCTCGGGCCTACAGTATTGCCGGGAAGATCTCAGCCGTCCATCCAGAAGGACGTGTGGTGCACGATTAGGCTCCTCGCCTTTTCGCCCATTACGACTTCGAAACATAAGGACCATCCTCCTCCCAGCCGCGAGATGTGAAGCGCCGAAAGCATAGGAGCTGGGGCCCATGACATCCATGAAGCATTTTCAGCCTTTCGTCCAAAGGGTACACCTGGCAACAAGTTGAGCCGTCTCGGTGTTTCGCCCGTCGCAACTCCAAGGTGCAAAAAGCAACTCTGTTATGTTCCGATGCACGAGACACCGGGAGAGTCCTGGACCCGGGCCCACAAAGGTATCGGGTAAGTTCTAAGCCGTCAGATCTCAGAGGGACACGTGGTGCCAGATTAATCCTTCTCGGCATATCGCTCATCGCAATTTCAATCAGCGAAGGTTAGTCCTTGCATATTCGCGAACGTCGAAAGCATATGGTCACAACCCATGGTCACTTGAGGAAAGGAAGAATCTGCATAAAGAAGGCCGGAGGCACCGAGTTCAGTTGCAGAGAGGATCATCGCGACCTCCAGGTGCCATCGGATCCGATCCCCTTACTGTTCTCGCATGGAGTAAATGATGGTAGGTGCGGGTGGTTGAGACTTCCACTCATTCATTAAGTGAGGGAATGGAGGTTCTAGCAAGCCGTTTGCCCGAGGAGGTCCTATGTATCGATTTTCCCAGAGAAGCCATGCCGAAGTCCTCGACTCAACAGAAAAGTCTGTGCACGCTAGCCCAACACTTAATGGCTCAGCTACTCTCCTTACAGGAGCCATGCTTAGTTAAGATGGCACTTAAAAGAAGACATCAGTACGAGTTTGACTGAAGGGACACCCGGCTGTGAGTGACTGTACATGCCTCTATGGGGTGAAGTTTCTTGAGTATATAGACTCAGTTTTTGTATTTTTGTAAGCATCGATGGTAGAGCAGAGCTCCGGACTGTAAAATTTTAACTGCTATTCTAGTTTTCGACTTATGCATTTGTATGGGATATTTCTTGTTTTATGACAGACAGTTCTTCTTACTCCACCTAATTTTCATCTCATGCTAAGAGAGTTCGTGAACGACCGACTCGTGCGAATTATTGCAGTGCTATTATGATAAATGATTTATCGTTGCATTATTGTATTCTCTGGTTTTCTATGTTTAAGTGCAAGACGATCTCGTGTTTAAATGATTTCATCTACAATCTGTTAGGAACCTGCTGTTTATAACAGACCTTCACACTCTTCTCATGCAAGTCTTCCTTCTGTTCACCCTTTTTGTATCCCACTGTCTGAAGTTTATGCAAGACCTCACTTGCTCATGCATACCTGGCCTTGTTTCAGAGTTGGAACGCTATTGTTTTGAGTTTCCCGCCATTCGATCACCCATCTATGAACAACCATGACATAAAACTAATGGGCATCGGGCTCTGATCCTGTTAGCAATCCAGGAGTGACTTCTGTTGCCAACATTTCTAGCGCCGCTGCCGGGGACGAAGTTGAATATTTTCCCCGGGATTGAACGACAATGATTAACTGGTTCTGAAGGTGCATCAGATATTAGAATTATCAAGATTGTTGCTGTGCACCTGGAAACTCCATTGTGACGACTCCGCTGGGGAGAACCTGCTCTATCAATTGTGGCTTTCAGAGGTAGACACACGCGGTCTCATTCACAACTGCCCCTAGCTACTCCTGAAACCGATCCGGAGGTGGTTCTCAGAAAAGGCAAATCCCCTGAAGAAGCAGCTTCCACTGTCGAAACAGGTAATCTGCCATCTCCTTCTGTAAGAACTCTGTTTTCTCCTCCTCAGTTTCTTAATAGACCTCCTTCAGAAGTTTCCCGTTTCCTAAATTTTGGGAGTGTTCCTGCTGAGTTTTCCCCTCCTGGTCTGGGACTGGAGGGAGAAATCCTTGTCACTCCCTTCTCCTCTAAAGCCGTACATGATCGTAGACTCACGACCACAGAAGATTTCCCCACTCCTGCACAAGGAGGATCACCTGCTGACTTGAGCTCGTTAGCTTTCTCCTTAAATCCTCTCTTGTTTCCCACTCCACTTCGAGACTCATTTCCCGCAGCCCCTTCGCGAAATCCTTCTCCTCCAAGTTCTCCTCCACCTAATATTCCTATGGCTGGTGCTAATCCCCCTATGACCAAAATAGAGGTCATCATAGCCACTAGGTACGCTCCCCTCGTGCCACCATAGCCTCTCAATAACCTCCCAGCAGACGGGTACCTTAAACAACTACCCAAGTTTACAGGCGAGGGGGACACAGCTGCAGAAGAGCACCTAGCAGCCTTTTACACTTTCGCGGATGATAATGTTATCATGCACACAGACGTATGGATGAGGATTTTTGTCCATAGTCTCCAAGGAGAGGCTAGAAAATGGTTCAAGGCTCTGCCTCCTGGATCTATTGATGGGATTAGAGCTTTAGATAATGCCTTTTTGAGACAGTGGGGAGATAAAAAAGACTTCATTTATTACATGACAAAGTTTGGGTCGTTGAAGAGAAAGGAAGGAGAGTCTGTTTCCGACTTCTCCAAGAGATTTAATAAAATGTACAACAAAATTCCTGCTGAGAAAAAACCCTCCGAAGCCTCTGCAAAGATCACCTACTCCAGCGTCTTCGATCCTGATTTCTGCCTACTGCTCAGGGAGAGAAGGGCTGCTACGCTGGCGCACATGCAAGACGCAGCCGTGGAGGTAGAATCCAACATATTGGCTGTCAAGTGACTCTGGAACGCCGGTGATAGAAATATGTCCAAGAATACGCCTGATACTTCCTCATCTAGTTCCTCTCCGCTACCCCATCAAACAGATGAGACAGCTAGAGCAATAAAATCGCTTGCTGCCAAGATAGAAAGGTGGGAACTGGACGGGAAGCCCATGTACAGAAATCCCCTAAACACTGATAATAGTGGTTTCAGATGACCTGCTAACAATATACCTCAGGTCCTCCTGAGGAAACAAAGGGGAAAAGATAGAGAAGATCAAAGGGTTCAAACCCCCCTCCAAAACAACCTAGTTGATCATGAGGAAAGAGAGGAGATAGATGAGTTTGGCCCTGAAATTCACTGTATTGAAGAAGCTCCCCTTTTTCCCCATTTGACGCAGTCTGCATATGAAGAATCAATGATGAGTGCTCAAATTCATGAGTTGGGGAAAGATCAGAGGGCCGGTCACACTTCTAACAGATATAATCTCAGATCAAGAAGGAAAGAAGGAGACTTTGACAGCCTAGACTAGCCTCTCATAGCCGAAAGGCCTATTAGATTTGAAGCAGCCGCTACTAAAGATAAGAGAGCTCAGAGCGCTTTTCCAGTAGTCAAAGAACCCGTCACCGAGGTAAGGGAAGCTCCTAAGCCCATTCCATCCTTTAATTTTGAACATGAAATTCAAAAGATCAAAATCCCCGTCCCCATCTCAGAGCTAGTTAAAAATGAATATTTTAAAAGATCCCTCTCCAAGCTGCTACAATCCGAGTCCCCCCAGCCCCCCTCTGACTCAGTAAACCTTCAAGATGATAAGCCAGCGGTCATCTTAGGCCCCATGGTAGAAGACATAGATGACTCATCCCCCCCCTTCTACACATCCCTGAACATACATGATAAAGTGCTGCATAACTGCCTCATGGATTCAGGGGCTTCCCATAACCTTATGCCAAAGATAGTCATGGAAGAATTGGGACTGGAGGTGACAAGAACTTATCATGATTTATATTCCTTTGAATCAAGGAGAGTGCAGTGCCTAGGGGTCATCAAAGACCTGGTGGTTTCCCTGTTTCAGCTGCCCATGAAAAGTGTGGTCATGGATATTGTGGTAGTCGACGTTCCCCCCAAATTTGGTATGTTGTTGTCTAGATCGTGGATCAAAAAACTTGGAGGGACACTACAGATGGATCTTACATACGCCATCATTCCGATCTTCGGAGGGGAACAAAGGAGATTATACAGAGAAGCCCAACTAGACTATATTGTCAGTGATAAGGCAGACCCTACCAATCACCCCATCTTTTCACTTGACACCGACTTGGGGTCTAGTTTACTGCAGCTTACCGATGCCCCTGAAAGCTCTTTACTAATCAGAAAACATCCCAGCCCTAATCATCCGATTTTCCCTCAAAGCTCCCCTGTGTGGAAGATATTTTTTGATGGAGCTTCTTCTAGAGAAGGCGCTGGCGCTGGAGTGGTTTTCATATTGCCTTGTCAAGAGGTCGTGTCCCTGTCATACAAGCTAGAATTCGAGGCCACCAACAACATGACAGAGTATGAAACTCTTGTTCTGGGTATTAGAGCCGCAAAGGAAATGGGAATTGAAGAGATATCAATATTCGAAGATGTTGAGTTGATTATTCAGCAGGTAAAGAAAGCTTATCGGGCCAATAATCCCCGGCTAAGAAATTATCGAAACAAAGTATGGGATCTTATTGATAATTTATTCTTGGCTGTTAACATTTCTTTCATTCCGAGGGGAGGAAATACTTTGGCCGATTCTTTAGCTGTCTCAGCTAGTCTTCTCAAGCTTCCTTTGCCGCCTATAGTAAAAAATGATGTCGATATAAGATATAGGCCCTTGGTGCTGGACAATGCCAAGCATTGGAAGGTGTTCGAGGATGACCCTGAACTCGAAAGGTTTCTCCAATCAGTTGACTAATTTTCTGCGTTTCATATTGATCAGGATCCCGACCTGGAAGGTGACCCTCGTCCTGAGGAGTTTTTAAATAAAATCGCTAATCATTAGATCATTTAGCTGCCCAGCAATCACATTCCGAGAGGACTTGTCCCTTTAGAAAGATTGTTCGATGGGAATGATGTGCCAGTAAAGGGAAAAGTCTCAAATGAAGATGCCGATACAACCAAATGCAACATTGGTTCACAGGAGGAACCCAGGTTTGTCATATTATCAAGCAGCCTGAACAGTGAACATAGGGCCGAGTACACGGAGTTGCTGAAAGAGTTTGCTGATGTGTTTGCTTGGACATACGAAGACCTCAAGACCTATGACACATTTGTCATTGAGCACAAGATCCCACTAAAAGAGGAGGCTAAACCATTTAGACAGAAGCTGAGACAGATAAACCCCATGTTGCTACCTGTCATGGAAAAAGAAGTGAATAAATTGTTAGATGCTCAAATTATTGTCCCCTTGAGATATTCTGAATGGGTGGCCAATTTGGTCCTAGTAAGGAAGAAAAGCGGAGAAATCAGGCTTTGTGTTGATTTCAGGAACCTGAACAGAAGCTCAAAGAAAGACAATTACCCCCTACCTAAGATGGAAAATATATTACAGAGGGTAACTGGTGCATCCAGGATATCCATGATCGATGGGATTTCTGGCTATAATCAGATATCGGTCATGCCAGAGGACAGGGAGAAGACAACCTTCACCACTCCTTGGGGCACATTCATGTATGCCAAAATGCCATTTGGGTTAATGAATGCAGGAGCAACATTTCAACGAGCCATGGATATAGACTTCATCGGAGAAAAAGACCAGTTTGTAGTGATCTACCTAGACGACATCACAGTTTTCTCCAGGTCTGATAAGGAGCACCGCTGCCACTTAAGGAGAGTTTTCTCGAAGTGCCGAAGATTCGGTCTTTCCCTAAATCCCAAGAAATCTTTGTTTGCTATGAAGGAGGGGAAGCTATTAGGACATATAGTATCAGCAGATGGAGTGAGAATTGATCCTGGTAGGGTAGATGCAATCCAGACTCTGTCATTTCCCAGATCTAAGAAGGAAGTTCAAGCCTTTTTGGGAAAGATAAATTTTCTGAGGAGATTCGTCTCAAATTTTGCTGAATTGGTGAAGCACATCACAACCATGCTCAGGAAGGGAAATGAAGTAAAATGGACCACTGAACCCAGGGAATATTTTGTTCAAATAAAGAAGGCGTTGACTGAGGCACCTATGCTAATCAGTCCTAATTATTCCAAAGATTTCCTGATTTTTTATTTTGCTTCCTGTGATACAGTAGCAATGGTCTTATTGCAGAGAAATGAGGAAGGACGAGAGCAGCCCATTGCCTTCTTCAGCAAGGCGTTGAGAGATGCAGAAGTCTGATATGAGATCATGGAAAAACAAGCCTATGCATTGGTGAAATCTCTCAAAGCTTTCAGAGTCTATGTCTTGCACTCGAAAATCACTGCATACGTCCCTTCGGCCTCTGTGAAAGACATTCTTATATAGCCTGACATAGACGGAAGAAGGGGTAAGTGGATTGCCAAGATCCTAGAATTTGATCTGGAGATTAAGCCCACCAAGTTGATAAAGGGGCAGGGTTTGGCCAAGTTGATGGCTGAATCTAATTGCAAAGTCTTAGGGATTAGCTTCATCAATGAGCAAGTTGAGTCATCCAACAAGAATTTTCAGGATGCCTTGTCTCTAGCAACATGCTCCTGGTACAAGGATATCTTGTACTTTCTGCAAGAATTGAAGCCCCCCGATGGAATGTGAAAAATCAAAGCAAGTGCTCTAAAGCTCAAGGCGGTCAGGTATTGCCTCATTGACCAAATATTGTACTGGAGAGACCCTCTAGGGGTGTTTCTGAGATGCCTGGACCCACAGGAGGCCTAGAAGGTTATGTTTGATTTTCATAGCGGCCTTTGTGGAGGTCATCATTTCTGGAAAACCACAGCTCACAAGATACTCCGAGTTGGGTATTACTGGCCCACTTTATTCCCCGATGTATGCAAGGAGATCAGAGCTTGCATCAAATGCAAAAATTTCTCAGGTAAGAAACAACTCAAATCGCTGCCATTAAAGCCCATAGTAGCTTCGACACCTTTTCAGCATTGGGGGTTGGACTTCATCGGAGAAATTCATCCTCCCTCGAGTGGTCAGCACAGATGGATCCTGACTGCAAGAGATTATTTCACCAGGTGGATAGAGGCTGTCCCCACCAAAAGCGCATCACACAAAGTAATTATCAGCTTTTTGGAGGATATCATAGCCCGATTTGGCTGTCCCAGCAGGATCGTCACCGATAATGCTGCTTCTTTCAAATCTGAACCTCTTATTAAGTTCTGTGAGCAGTTCCAGATCTCGCTAATTCCCTCCACCCCCTACTATCCCCAGGGCAATGGTTTAGCGGAATCCTCTAATAAAAGCCTGATAAAGATCATCAAAATATTGGTAGAGGATAACAAAAGAGCCTGGGATTCAAAGTTGAAATTTTCTCTGTGGGCCGATCGTGTCACAACGAAGAAGTCTCTGGGTACTTCGCCATTCCAACTAGTCTATGGAGTAGAGGCGGTTTTCCCTACTCAGCTCGCCTTACCGGTGGTGAAGTTTTTTCAGGAATACGAGGGAGAACCAGATCATATGATCAGAAGAATTTATCAGATAGTGGAAGCGCAGCAGATCAAAGAACAAGTGAGGGACGCAGCTTACAGTCATCAACAGAAGATCAAATAGGTTTTTGACAGAAAGGTCAAGAAAAAGGAGTTCGAGATCGGGGACTTAGTATTTAAGTGGGACGCACCCAGACAGGATAAAGGCAAGCACATCAAGTTCGACGCCCTCTGGATCGGCCCCTTTAAAATCTCTGAGATTTTCTCCAACAACACATATGGGTTGCAGGATATGGAGGGTGAAGAGGTTTTCAACAGCCCAGTGAATGGGCATTTTTTTGAAAAAATGTTTTATTTGAGCCTTAGACGGCTCCTCTGTTTGTAAATATTGTCTTTTAGTTCTTTGTTTAGTTTCTTTTTGCATGTTTTCGGCCTAATAAGTGACTCCATAGCCCAATAGCAAGGCATTGAAGCTGCAGAAGGAGTTCTTAGAGCATCATAGGGACGACTCTATCCCCCATGGAGCCTAATGTTAGTGATAAATCTTGTCATGGGCTCGAGAGAATTTGGGTCTACAAGTTGCACGAAATGATCAAACACAGCACGGGAGAATCCCTGTTTTTCCAAGTAGCGGGTCAAGCGAGAGGGCAAAGTGTCGTCTGCAGCATCCAAGGTCTATTTTTGCGAAGCAGATCGACGGTCGATGGGTAATTGCAGTCAGCCAAGTTACGCCAAGTATAGCGCAGAAGTTGTTAAAGAGGTGAACGGTCAGAAGTCTCCGTGGAGAACTCACGAAGTAACGAGGACCGTTGATCGCGATCAGTTGATGCGGAGGTTCATTTCTTGAACTTGAAGTTCATGAGTTCGGAGGGCAGACCATATCCTTTGGTTGCGCAAGATCACGAGTCACGAGAATTGTGGAAAAGAAAAGAAAAGAGCCATCGCCTCTCGGGATTTCGCGGAAGGA
The DNA here is from genome assembly GCA_009831015.1 of Picea engelmannii. Lineage (NCBI taxonomy): Eukaryota > Viridiplantae > Streptophyta > Pinopsida > Pinales > Pinaceae > Picea > Picea engelmannii. The sequence continues at coordinate 59,570 of ML782269.1, forward strand.
GAGTGCCAAGGTTCGACACTCCAACTCACGAGGTCGCGAGTTGCGAAGAGCGCTAGCACTTAAGCCTTAGCTGACAGTTACTTGTGGAGGGCACCGACACTAAAACGAGCTATGTAGTATTGCCGAGAAGATCTCAGCCGTCCATCCAGAGGGACACGTGGTGTGCGATTAGGCTCCTTGCCTTTTCGCCCATCGTGAATTTAAAGCATAAGGACTAGCTCCTGCTAGCTGCGAGACACGAAGTGCCGAAGGCGTCCAGAGCTTGGGCCCGCAGTATTGCCGAGAAGATCTCAGCCATCCATCCAAAAGGACGCGTGGTGCACGATTAGGATCCTCGCCTTTTCGCCCATCGCAACTTCGAAACATAAGGACCATCCTCCTACCAGCCGCAAGATGCGAAGTGCCGAAAGCATAGGAGCTGGGGCCCACGACATCCACGAAGCATTTTCAGCCATTCGTCCAAAGGGGACACCTGGCAACAAGTTGATCCGTCTCGGCGTTTCGCCCGTCGCAACTCCAAGGTGCAAAAAGCAACTCTGTTATGTTCCGATGCACGAGACACCGGGAGAGTCCTGGACCCGGGCCCACAAAGGTATCGGGTAAGTTCTAAGCCGTCAGATCTCAGAGGGACACGTGGTGCTAGATTAATCCTTCTCGACATATCGCTCATCGCAATTTCAATCAGGGAAGGTTAGTCCTTGCATATTCGCGAACGCCGAAAGCATATGGTCACAGCCCATGGTCACTTGAGGAAAGGAAGAATCTGCATAAAGAAGGCCGGAGGCACCGAGTTCAGTTGCAGAGAGGATCATCGCGACCTCCAGGTGCCATCGGATCCGATCCCCTTACTGTTCTCGCATGGAGTAAATGAGGTAAGGTGCGGGTGGTTGAGACTTCCACTCATTCATTAAGTGAGGGAATGGAGGTTCTGGCAAGCAGTTTGCCCGAGGAGGTCCTATGTATTGATTTTCCCAGAGAAGCCATGCCGAAGTCCTCGACTCAACAGAAAAGTCTGTGCACGCTAGCCCAGCACTTAATGGCTCAGCTACTCTCCTTACAGGAGCCATGCTTAGTTAAGATGGCACTTAAAAGAAGACATCAGTACGAGTTTGACTGAAGGGACACCCGGCTATGAGTGACTGTACATGCCTCTGTGGGGTGAAGTTTCTTGAGTATATAGACTCAATTTTTGTATTTTTGTAAGCATCGATGGTAGAGCAGAGCTCCGGATTGTAAAATTTTAACTGCTATTCTAGTTTTCGGCTTATGCATTTGTATGGGAGATTTCTTGTTTTATGACAGACAGTTCTTATTACTCCACCTAATTTTCATCTCATGCTAAGAGAGTTCGTGAACGACTGACTCGTGTGAATTATTGCAGTGCTGTTATGATAAATGATTTATCGTTGCATTATTGTATTCTCTGGTTTTCTGTGTTTAAGTGCAAGACGATCTCATGTTTAAATGCTTTCTTCTACAATCTGTTAGGAACCTGCTGTTTATAACAGACCTTCAGACTCTTCTCATACAAGTCTTCCGTCTATTCACCCTTTTTGTAGCCCACTGTCTGAAGTTTACGCAAGACCTCACTTGCTCATGCATACCTGGCCTAGTTTCAGAGTTGGAACGCTATTGTTTTGATTTTCCCGCCATTCGATCACCCATCTATGAACAACCGTGACATAAAACTGATGGGCGTCGGGCTCTGCTCCTGTTAGCAATCGAAGAGTGACTTCTGTCGCCAACAGGAAGAGATGCCTTGTAAGTCAAGTAATTTCTTCCCCATAGGTATAGTACTTCTCCAGATGATTGTACCTGCATGAGACAAAAGAAAATACACTTTGCAATGATATATGTTAGTTGGATCAACAAGTTAAGCTTACTGTCCCTAAATTTTAGAAATAGATGACAATTTATATCAGCAAGTAAATGGTATTATAAGATGCTCAATAATTTATAAAGATCAAGTAGAAAATAAAAGATAAAGACTATCTAAACTCAAGATGAAAAGCCGATATGCTAGCAAAAAAAGACAAGGATGTTGTAAACATTTGTCTCCAACAAATTATATCAACCTTATGGCTGTAAAATTCAATGTATTATAGCAAGAAAATCATCCATTGAGTTCCCCTCAAATGTTTCCAAAAAGTGTGCTTGACCAAGGAGAGTTTTGTTCCTAATGTCTGCACTTGATTGCTAAAGGGAAAAACTAGGCCAACTCAAGTTTTGGAATGGTTGTTTTTTTGGTTATTTGATTTTGTTGGTCAGTTGGAGGATTGTTTTACCAAGACAGTAACATGGTTGTGTTGGAAAAATTATATGGATGAGGGTCCTTCTTGGATGGTGGCACACAAATTATAGACAAGTGCACTAATATAGTATATAATAGAAGGAAACAATGAACCATTCAATGAATACTTTGTTGCAAGAAGTTTAATACTTAAAATATCATTTCAAGACATTATACATGTATCAAAAACACAATTACTCCCACATGTTGCAATAGAAACAAGCCTTCACCAAATAATTAACTTTTTTATAGGTTGCATATCAGTGAAGACAAGTTATACAATAGCTGAAGGAAATAAAATGTACTTCACACAAATAAAAAAAATGCATTCAAGATAAGATAAAAACACATGTAGATTTGGAAAAAAACATTGTCATCAAGAGTATATTCACCAGGTAGAGAGATTTAATCCATGAATAGAATAGGTTCAACCAATTTGATGTATTGATCTTCTTTTCCCAAAAGCTGAACCCTCAAAACACACAAAAACTGCATATTTATCAAAGTTGCAGAGGCTCTTGTCCATCTAGGACTGAGGCTTAACTCTACACTACTAGTTGTAAAACAACTTATTAACTTAGCTAAAAACACCACTAGAGTATATGAAGGTATACTTCGATCTTGACTTAATAAAAAAGAAGTGATTCATATCACACACAAATGACCACTTATGATGCCTTAATCTAAAAGAGTCTTGAACTTAAATAACTAAAACTGCTGCTAATCATAAACCAAACTAATGCATATGCTGAATCGAATTGAGTCTTTGATAGAACTAAATAGGACTGATAGAACTAGATTCCGAGTCTAGTATAGGTGTACATGTGCACTGCTGGAGGCCACTGGGAGATAAATGGGTGTGTTGGTAGCTTCTTCAAATTATCTCCTTTATAAAGCATCAAGTCTTATGGTGCTTCTTCTGGAGTCTTTGATATTTCTTTTGCAACCTGGAGTATAGTTTCTCCAATTCTTGATTATGGTGTTGCAAGGATTGGACCTGCAGCTTCAGTTTATGCACTCATTGACTGTCATCAAGATTTTATATATTGACTTTAACTGACCCTTTCTTATTGTCTTGCACTATTTAAATAATACTTTAATGCAGGCGATCAATGAGGATAAGCCACTTCAGAAATTCGGCGTTCAAGAGATTTTGAATGAAGAGTATAACTATCTCCCAAATGACCGAACTCGTGAAGTCATTGACCAATTCTTATCGCTAAGAAAATCCACCAGAGATTAAAACTTTAATCATTTTAATATTTCGGGACTTCGGGTGCTCTGGCCCTTCGACACTCCGATACTTCAAAGCTGTGAAAATTTGGGGAACCATGTTTTCTCTGGATAAAAATATCCCGGAGTGACAATCTCGCGGAGTGACGCGGCCACTTTGACAATTTGGCATTCGGAGCTCCGTGGAACTGTGTTTTATCTGAATTAAAATCTTGAGGAGTGATGTGACAACCTGAAATGAGTGCCACATGTCATCTAAAATCAATTGACATGTGGCATATGACGTCAGCTGAAAAATAGTTTATGAGAAAGGGGCTTCGACACTTCAAAAATTTGGGGGTCTGAGGAACTGTGTTTTCTTTGGATTAAATTCTCCCGTAGTGACAATATTTCAGAGTGACATGGAAGCTTGTTTTCATAATTGATGATGTGTCATAAAAATTAGAGTGACATGTGTCACCTGAGCGTAGATGACATAGCCAAAGTACCAGAAATGAGTTCCATGTGTCATCTGAAATCAATTGACATGTGGCATATGAAACATCAGCTGAAAAAGACTCCGACACTCCAACATTTCAGGGCTCTGTATTTGTTCTAGATCAAAATCTCCCTGATGACCAAACTCACGAAGTGATGTGGCAGTGAGGATCCACTTCGACAATTTGGGGATCCAAAACTTCGAGTCTCCGACACTTTGAAGTTTTTTAGGATTGAAAAACTAACAAGCTTGGACACCCGAACACCGAAGTCCCAGAGTAAGACTACATATTTCTTTGTGGTTTAAACCCCTCAGGATTTTAAAGCTCTGAATGCACAAGAGTCGTTGTTATTATTTGACTGTCGGATCTTGACCGTAATTTTTTTTAATTTGTCTGTTGCTTATAACCTAAGCCCGAAATATGCTATTATGGATTGATGTGTCTTTCTTTTGGATGTTTCCCTGTGCATATAAAGGACTTGGTTGACCTGCTGCATGCTGAATCAATGATAAACATGATGACATATGTTTCAAACTCAAACCAGAACATGTAATCACCTTTAAAGAAATCAAGACAACAATGAAAAGCAAGTAAATACTGGTAGGGGCCATTGACACCGAGTCATTAAATCATGGAGAATAAACTTAGAAAACAACAAACAAAAATCAGACTTGATGGATGTATATGGTGAAGGAGGGAAAGGGAAGGGGTGCATACCTAGTTTACAACATTGGCTCCAACTGGGGATAACAATTCCACGTGAGGTGCTAAGAACAATAGATCAAGTGCCTTACCTCTCAAAACCTCACTCCCACTTGTTGTAACTTACCTCTACTTCTATCTGTCAACCATGTATATCTCTCACTGTCTCTCAACCATGCATCCCTGAAATTCAAAACTTAAGCTAACCCCAATGCATTTGTTGGGCTATGGAATCTTTATTCACACACAAACTAACTAATCGAATGCAAACGAAAAAGGAAAGAAGCTATGGTACAAGAGGGAACTTTCCTCAGTATTTCAAGAAAAATAATGTTTTAGGAAGCACCCATTTACTGGGCCTCAGTATCATCCAGATTGTGTAAAACAAATGTATTATTGTCCATAACCTCAACCACCTTAAAAGGACCAAACCATAGGTTATCGAACTTACCATGCTTAGACTTATCATCCCTTATGGCATCCCACCTCAAGACCAGGTCGCCTTCTTGGTTTTCTTGTCAAAAGATGACTTGATCTTTCTCTAGTATGCCTCAATTATTTGATTCAGTGCTTCTCTTGTTTGTTGAACCTCTATAATATGAAATATTCTCCTTTGGATGTCATTTGTCTCCTCAATTTCTTCCTGTAGGAATTTTAGAAGTGGTAGGACGAGTTGAGTAGGGAATACAACATCTATCCCATAGACTAGCTGAAATGGTGAGGTTCCCAAGGATCTCTTGGTGCTGATCCTATCATCCCACAAGGCATACTTGAGTTTAGAGTCTCAAGATTTCTTGTTTTCAGTCAACAATTTCTTGATGATCCTGATGAGAGTCTTGTTTGATGACTCCACCATCCCATTCCTCTGAGGATAATAGGGTGTGGAATGTGTCAAGGCAATGTTATGGCTGGCACATAAGACAATCATGGCTTTGAACTTGAATGCCTGGGCATTGTCTGTTATAATATTTCTAGTGCAGTCAAACCTGGCAAAGATATTGTCTTCCAAAAAATTCATAATCACCTTGTTAGTAGTATTCCTAGTGGGCACAACCTCAATCCATTTGGTAAAGTAGTCAATGGAAGTGATGATCCACTTGTGTTGCCCACTGGAAGGTGGATTTATCTCACCTATGAAATCTAATCCCCGTCACTAAAAGGGGCCACTGGTAGTGATAGGTTTTAGGGGCAGTCATAGTAATTTTTGTTTACCTGCCCTCAGGATCTTGAATGATGTTTTATTACTTCGTTCCCAAGCAACGACACTAGAAGATATTGGTCCTAAATTCTACACATGTCTGCTAAAGGGAAAATCTAGGCCACCTCAAGTTTTGGAATATTTGGTTTTTTGGTTATTTGATTTTGTTGGTCAGTTGGAGGGTTGGTTTACCAAGACAGTAACATGGTTGTTGTTGGTTGTGGAGCCTGATTATATTCTATATTCAAAGGTCTTTGTTTTCAGCCATGTTTATACCCCATGAAGACTTTACACCCCAGAAGAATGTATAATCTTCCACACAGGGGAGTGCAGAGGGGGGTTACCCCCTCTGCAGGGTCCGGGGGGGCTATCCCCCTAGCTGGGGGGTCTGGAGGAAAGAGGGCCCCCAAAGGAAAAATTTCCTTGTAAATGTATATTGTAATTTCACTCTAAATCTGGACCATTCATTATAAGGTTGCATATCTAACAGTATAAATTATGTTAGGGGTTTTTTCCCTAGAAGGAAACCCTCTTTTTTTAGAGAAATGTATTGCAGCTAAGGAAGTTATCGAATATTGTATTCTGAGAGAGGAGACTGTGTGAAAAATAAGAGGAAGTTACAACATGTTTTTTGTAGGTTGTATCCCTTCATTTGCTGGATAATAATAAAGAAAGGACCTGGCAATTTCTCTAGTGGACGTAGCCCACACTGGGTGAACCACATATATCTGTGTCTCTATTGTATTGTGTATATTCTCTGTTTTATTTCCACATTTGTTTTTTTTTATTGCTCCACGATCCTGTTTTTCTAACAAATGGTATCAGAGCAAAAGGTAACTCGCAGGAAAAGAGGGTTCTTGGTTTGAGTGGGAGCAATGTCGAAAGATGGAAAGTTGAGGGTCGAGAAATTTAATGACCAAAACCACTAGTTATGGAAGATGCAAATGGAATATTATTTATATCAGAAGGATCTATTCCTACCATTGGGTAGAATAACAAAGAAGTCAATGGCTATGAAGGACGAAGAATGGGAGATTCTTGACATAAAGGCTCTAGGAACGATACGACTGAGCCTGGAAACGTCTATGGCTTTCAATATTTCGAAAGAAAAGAAAATGAAGGGTTTGATGGACGCATTGGCTAAATTGTATGAAAAAACCTCGACGTCCAATAAGGTATTTATAATGAAGAGATTATTTAATATAAAGATGTCAGAAGGTGGGTCTGTTGCAGATCATTTAAATGAATTTAATACGATTACTAATCAACTAAGTTCCGTAAAAGTGAACTTTTATGATGAGGTTAGGGATATTCTAATATTTTTCTCATTACCAGAAAGATGGAACGACTTGGTCATGGATATAAGTAACTCTGTCTCTGGTTCAAATACTTTAAAATTTGATGATGTTGTTGGTGTTATCCTTAGTGAGGAAATGCGACAGAAAAGCACAGGTGAGACATCAGGTAATGCGTTGAACATGTAGAACAGGGGAAGACAAAAGGATAGAGGAAAGGGCTCAGGGAACCATGTGAATTCTAGGAAGGGCAGATCCAAATCCATACTTGGAAAGATAGAGTGCTAGAATCGTGGCAAGGAAGGACATCTGAAGAAAGGATGTAGAGCTCCAAAGAAACAAAGAGATGGACAACATGAGAGAAATCAGGAAGAAAATGTAGCAGGTGATGTGTTACAAGATGCTTTGATTCTTTCTGCAGATAATATTTCTGAGTATTAGGTAGTATATTTACGGGCTTCATTTCATGCCACACCGCATAGGAAACATTTTCTAGATTATGTTCAAGGTGATTTTGGACAAGTTCATTTGGGTGATGATGCACCATGCAAAATTTTTGGAATGGGAAAGATAAAAATAAAGCAAAACAATGGAAACCAATGGTTGTTGAAAGAGGTAAGACATGTTCCAAATCTAAGGAAAAATCTAATTTCAACAGGATAGTTGGCAAGTGAAGGTTGTATATCCATATTTACATATAAGATGTGGAAGGTCATCAAAGGATCATTGGTGATAACAAAAGGAGAGAAGGTAGGTACATTGTATTTATGTACTCGTAGTATTGACTCTTATATCTCTTTAGCTTCTACAAGAGTGGATACAACACTGTGGCATTATAGGCTTGGACACATGAGTGAGAAGGGGATGCAGATACTTCACAAAATAAATTTGTTTCCAGATCTTAAACAAATTGATTTGGACTTCTGTGAGCATTGTGTTTATGAAAAACATAAGAGAGTCAGATTTCTCAGAGTCGAAAAAGAAAAGAAGAGTGAAAGGTTAGAGCTTGTGCATATAGATGTATGGGGACCAACTCATGTATCATCTCTTGGTGGTTCTTGTTACTATGTTACTTTTATTGATGATGCAACTAGAAAAACTTGGGTTTATTGCATTCAACAAAATATGACGTTTTTGATACTTTTAAGAAATGGAAAGATTTGGTTGAGAATGTGATAGGAAAAAAGTTGAAGTGTCTCAGATCAGATTTGGAGGTGAATATTGCAGCAAGGAGTTTGATGATTACTGTTCATACCATGGGATTCATAGAGAGAAGACAGTTCAAGGAATACCACAAGAAAATGGTGTGTCATAAAGGATGAACCGGACAATCATGGAGAGTGCAAGGAGTATGAGATTGCATGTTGGTTTTCCCTTACAGTTATGGGCAGATGTTGTAGATACTGTTGTTTACTTAATAAACAAAGGACCTTCAAGCTATTTGGATCGTAGAATTCCATAGGAGGCATGGACATAAAAAAAGGTAAAATATTTTTTTTTGAAGACTTTCGGTTGTGAAGCATTTGTCCATATTGATAAAGAAAATAGAACAAAGCTTGAGGAAAAATCCAAGAAGTGTACCTTTATTGGATATGGTGTTAATGATTTGGTTATCGCTTATGAGATTATGAAAATAACAAAATCATTAGGAGTAGATATGTCATATTCAATGAGAAGGTCATGTACAAAGATCAGTTGCAGGGAAAGAAACAGGAAAATGAAAAAGAAGAATACACAGTGCTTGATGAAATCACTAGAACATAAATTCCAAAGGAACCAAAAAATCAAAATGTACAACAACGAGAGCAACAGGTACCTCAAACTCTTGCAAGTGTAGTTAGAAGATATACCAGGTTAAGTATACCCCCTGAACGATACTCTCCTTCATTGTATTATTTATTGTTGACTGATTCTGGCGAACCAGAATGTTATGAAGAGGCAATGTAGGTAGACACCAAAAAGAAGTGGGAGCAAGGCATGAAGGAGGAAATGGATTCCTTGGTAAATAACTAGACTTGGGACTTGGTTCAGTTGCCTACAGAAAAAAGAGCATTACAGAATAAATGGGTTTACAAGTTGAAGGAAGAAGATGAAGGATAAAAGCGGTACAAGGCTAGACTTGTTGTAAAGGGGTTTGCACAAAAGAAAGGTATAGATTTTGATGAAATATTTTCTTCTGTTGTTAAAATGACTTCAATTAGGACTATTTTGAGTCTTGCGGTAGTAGAAGATTTTCATCTTGAACAATTAGATGTAAAAATAAATTTTCTCCATGGGGATTTGGAGGAAGATATTTATATGCAACAACCACAGAGGTATGAGGTCAAAGGGAAGTGGAATTTGGTATGCAGGTTGAAGAAGAGCTTATATGGCCTAAGGAAAGCTCCAAGGCAGTGGTATTTGAATTTTGACAGTTTATGACAAAACAAGGTTATAGTAGATGTCATTTTGATCACTGTGTTTATTTTAAAAAGCTAGAAAATGGAAACTATATTATCTTGCTATTATATGTAGATGACATGCTTGTTGCAGGGTCTAATATGCAGGATATAAATGTGCTCAAGAAGAAATCAACTAATTCATTTGCGATGAAGGATTTGGGTGCTACAAAGAAAATCCTTGGTATGAGAATAACAAGAGAAAGGAAAAATCACAAATTGACATTGTCTCAGGGTGAGTACATAGAGAAGGTGTTGGAAAGGTTCATAATGCAGAATGAAAAACTAGTTAGTACACCTTTGGCCAACCATTTCAAATTAACTAAGGAAATGTGTCCCAAGACACAGGAGGAGATAGAATACATGTCCAGGGTCCCTTATTCATCAACAGTTGGCAGCTTGATGTATGTGATGGTTTGTACAAGACCAGATATTGCACATGCAATGGGAGTTGTAGTAAAGTGGATTCACAGGTATTTGAGAGGTACTGCTACTCATGCATTATGTTTTGGAGGTTCAGACACTGTTCTACAGGGATATGTTGTCTCTGATATGGCAGGTGATAAAGATAGCAGGAGAAGCACCACATGGTATGTGTTTACTATAGGTGGAACACCAATAAGTTGGATTTAGAAATTACAAAAGGTTGTTGCACTTTCAACAAAAAAAGTAGAGTATGTTGGCAGTTGCTGCTACAGAGGCTAGTAAAGAAATGATTTGGTTACAGAGGTTTATGGAGGAATTGGGAAAGAAGAAGGAGAATAGCAGGTTGTACTGTGATAGTGAGAGTTCCATTCATCTTCCAAAGAACTCAACCTTCCATTCGAAGACTAAGCATATACAACTGAGGTACCATTTCATATGATCCATCTTGGAATATGGACATTTGAAGTTGGAAAAGATACACACTAGCCATAATCCTGCAGACATGTTAACAAAGGGAGTAACCAGGGAGAAACTGAGTTCTTGATCAGTTTCAATTGGTCTTCAAGCATGAAGGTGAAGATGAGAAATTTTCCAGGTCCAAGAAGGTTCATAGTCTAGCAGATACAACATCAGTGGAGTTGTTGAGATTAGTCTCCAAGTGGGAGATTGTTGGTTGTAGAACCTAATTATATTCTATATTCGGAGGTCTTTTTTTTCAGCCATGTTTATACCCCATGAAGGATTTACACCCCATAATAATGTACACTCTTCCATGTGAGGGAGTGAAGAGGGGGGTTACCCCCTCTGCAGGGTCCGGGGGCAAGCAGGCCCCCGAAGGAAAAATTTCCTTGTAAATGTATATTGTAATTTCATTGTAAATCTAGACCGTTCATTATAAGGTTCCAGATCTAATAGTAGAAATTATGTTAGGGTTTTTTTCCCCAGAAGGAAACCCTCTTTTATGAGGCAAATGTATTGCGACTAAGGAAGTTATCGAATATTGTATTCTTAGAGAGGAGATTGTGTGAGAAAGAAGAGGAAGTTACAATGGGTTTATTGTAGGTTGTATCCCTTCATTTGATGGATAATAATAAAGGAAGGACCTGGAAATTTCTCTGGTGGATGTAGCCCACACTGGGTGAACCACGTATATCTGTGTCTCTATTGTATTGTGTATCTTCTGTGTTTTATTTCCGCATTTGTTTTATTTTATTGCTCCACAATCCTATTTTTATAACAATTGTGTTGGAAAAATGATATGGATGAGGGTCCTCCTTGGCTGGTGGCACACAAATCTCAGACAAGTGAGATAATAGAGGATATAAGACAGGGAAACAACAAACCATTCAATGAATACTCTGCTGCAAGAAGTTTAATACTTAAAATAACATTTCAAGACATTAAACATGTATCAAAAACATAATTACTCCCTCAGGTTGCAATAGAAACAAACCTTCACCAAATCATTAGATGTTTTACAGGTTGCATATCAGTAAAGACAAGTTATACAGTAGTTGAAGGAAATGAAATGTACTTCACACAATAAAAAAACTGCATTCAAGATAAGATAAAAACACATGTGGATTTGGACAAAAACACTGTCATCAAGAGTATATTCACCAGGTAGAGAGATTTAATCCATGCATAGAACATGTTCAACCAGTTTGATGTATTGGTCTTCTTTTCCCAAAAACCGAACCATCAAAACATACAAAAACTGCATATTTATCAATGTTGCAGAGGCTCTCATTCATCTGGGACTCAGGCTTAACTCTACACTACCAGTTGTAAAAAAAATTATTAACTTAGATAAAACAAATGATGGAGTATATTAAGGTATACTTCAAGCTTGACTTAATAAAAAAGAAGTGGTTCATATCACACACAAATGACCAGTTATGATGCCTTAATCTAAAAGAGTCTTGAAGTTAAATAACTAAAACTGTTGCTAATCATAAACCAACCTGATGCATATGATGAATCGAACTGCGTCTTTGACAGAACTAAATAGGACTTATAGAACTAGATTCTGAGTCGAGTAGAGGTGTACATGTGCGCTGCTGGAGGCCATTGGGAGACAACTGGGTGTGTTGGAAATTTTTTCAAATTATCTCCTTTAGAAAGCATCAAGTCTTCTGGTGCTTCTTTTGGATTCTTTGATATTTCTTCTTCAACTTGGAGTATAATTTTTCCAATTCCTGATTATGGTGTTGCAAGGACTTGACCTGCAACTTCAGTTTATGTACCTGTTGAATGTCATCAAGATTTTCTGTCTTGACCGTAACTGAACCTTTCTTCTTGTCTTTCTGTGTTTAAAGAATAATTTAATGTAGGAGATCAATGAGGATAATCCACTTTGACAATTTGGCCTTCGAGATATTTGAATGAAGAGTATAAATATCTCCCGAATGACCGAACTTGTGAATTCATTAACCAATGCTTATCGCTAAGCAAATACACTAGAGATTAAGACTTTAATCATTTTAATATTTCAGGACTTTGGGTGCTCTGGCCCTTCGACACTCTGACAATTTAGGGAACCATGTTTTCTCTGGATGAAAATATTCCTCAGTGACAATCTCGCGGAGTGATGTGACAACCACTTTGACAATTCGATGTTCGAAGCTCAGGGGAACTATGTTTTCTCTAAATTAAAATATCTCGGAGTGACCATCATGGAGTGACATGGAAGCCTGAAATGAGTGCCACGTGTCATATGAAATCAATCGAAAGGTGGCATATGACGTCAGCTGAAAAATGGTTTATGAGAAAGGGGCTCTGACACTTCATCAATTTAGGGCTCCGGGTAACTCTGTTTTCTTTGGATTAAATTTTCCCAGAGTGACATGGAATCCTATTGTCACAATTGATGATGTGTCATAAAAATGAGAGTGACACATGTCACCTGAAATAACGAAGATGATGTAGCCAAAGTACCATAAATGAGTGCCATGTGTCATCTGAAATAAATTGACATGTGGCATATGAAACGTCAGCTAAAAAAGACTCCGACACTCCGACACTTCTGGTAATTGGGGCTCTGTGTTTGTTCTGGATCAAAATCTCTTGGATGACCAAACTTATGAAGTGACATGCAAGTGAGGATGCACCTTGACAATTCGGGGCTCCGACACTTCAGGGATCAAACACTTCAGGGATCAAACACTTCAGGGATTTTTAGGATTGAAAAACTAACAAGCTTGGATGCCCGAACGTCGAAGTCGTAGAGTAATAATACATATTTCTTTGTGGTTTAAACCCCTCATGATTTTGAAGCTCCGAATGCACAAGAGTTGTTGATCTTAATTTATTGTCGGATCTCGACCATCAAAAATTTTAATCTGTCTGTTGCTTATAACCTAAGCCCGAAATCCGTTTCTCTGGATTGCTACATCTTTCTTTTGGATGTTTCCTGTGCATATAAAGGAATTGGTCAACCTGCTGCATGCTCAATCAATGGTAAGCATGATGACATGTGTTTTAAAATCAAACCAAAACATGTAATCACCTTTGAAGAAAGCAAGACACAAATGAAAAGTAAGTAAAGATCGGTAGGGGCCATTGACACCGAGTCAGTAAATCATGGAGAATAAACTTAGCAAACAAAAAAAAAAAATTATACTTGATGGATGTATAGGGTAAAGGAGGGAAAGGGCAAGGGTGTAGACCTAGGTTACAACATAGAGTAAGTGTGCAAAATTTGAGCAAAATCCAATGGTTGATAAGAGAGTTATGCAAGAAAAAGAGTTAGGGTTTCTACAGCCCTAATAGATGAAGATCTAATTTTGTAACATCAGCAAGAAGTATCCCCTTGATGGGGATTCCCTAGTGACTGTGAGGCACCCAAGGCACAAGGAATGCAATGCATTTTGCAAGAAGTAAAAATGATTGAAAATCACGTTTCCCAATGCAATAATTTATTTCTCCAATGCAATAATAAATGAATAGTGCCTTTACTATTGGGTTAATGGGGTCATGAAAATAAAAATCTAGAGAAGCTACCTTTTTGGGAGTGTAATCCCTTTTACTTCCCAAGGCAATTTTCTCTAGCTAGGGTTTAAGCTAAGAGGGTGTATGCCCTTATACTTCTCTTAGAAAACCCTTTTTAAACCATTAAGATGAAGCATAAAGTGATGAAGACTATGATGGGGGTGTATGACCTTATACATTCCACCTAGTTCCTAGCAAAATAACCTTGACTTGTGTTAGCGATATTTCTTGTCTCGGGATTAGGCGTACCCAGGTCTGCAGTTTGCAAGAGAAGCACCCAAGCATAACACGAGAGAATCCCAGTTTTTGTAGCGAGTCAAGTGAGTGGGCAAGGTTTTGACGTCGATGGCCCAGATTCATTCATCAGGGCAGATCAACGGTCATCGGGATATCAGGACTACCAAGTTAACCGATGTATAATGTCAGAGGAAGCGCCCATATTTTAAAGCTGAGTCTGGGTCATCCGATCCGTTGACGCGTGGCGCAAGATCTGGTCACATCGACATATCGGCATTCGGGAGTTTGAGGGGTAATATTCCCTCGTCATTTCACATCTCTAAACCCCGAACCCCGAAATGCCGATAAGCGCCCTTCAAAGCCGAGCTCACGGTCTTAGCACCCGGTCACGTCAAGTGAGCCTGATAATGGAGGCGGCCCTCTTCTAACATCAAATGCCATCCCAACCGTTCCTCTGGAGGACACGCGGTGCATAGCTAAGCCACGAGTGGGGCCCTTCGGGATTTTCATGATGAAAGCACCAAGGTCATCTCAGCCGTTCATCCATCAGCGAGGCTCAGGCACATTTAATTTAAAGAGGGCATAGATCTGGAAGGTCGTGATCCAGGCACTCAAATTCACGGACAAAGTCTAATTCCGCACCCCCTCCGCCATTCTGGCTTTAACGAAAGGGGGGGGGGGGTCCGGAATTGGAGGTAATGTATGAGCACATCTGGACGACCCAAGTTTTGGCGCTTAGATCTGCGGTCTGTATTGGATTCTAGACCCCCCCATTGATTCTTCCTTTAACGGGAAGGGGGGGGTCCGGAATGGATTTTTACTCTAGCGAGCCCCCTTTCCTGTCGTGTCACTGTCTGAGTCGTTCCCCCCATTGCCACCTGTTCTCCACCTACCGCCACCCTCTCCCCCTGTCATCTATCCAATTTCCCTCTCTCCATCCACATGGCACCTCCTCAGCTAGTCGTTCTCTCGTCTCTTGCCATGTGTCCCTCTCATTCCTAGTCACCTCCTCCTGTACTCTTTCACTCCATGCTCCTCCCTCCTTTGTCCTGCTCGAACCGAGTGGCATTCCTCAGCTGATGTCACAGCTTCCGTTTCTTCCCCTTCACCTCCACAGTGTTCAAGCCTTTAACCTCCGTCACTTCCTCATCCACATCATCCATAGGGGTCCCTCACAACAGTCCAGCGAAATAACGTCTAAAGAAAGACCTTTCGGCTGATCCAGGTGGCACCATCAGGAGACCTCCACGTCCCAGAAGGGTAAGCTGATCGAGGCCATCCCCGATCCCAAAAAAGCAGTTATTGCAGCAGTTGCTGGTGGTTGAATATCAACTCCTCCATAAAAGGAAGGTCTGGCAAAAGGCTGATTCACGTTGACTCACCTGCAGAAGGACAATCCGAAATCTGATGGCGTCTGTCATAGGCGCACGATCATCTAGAATCTGCATGCGCAGATTGTCAGAAGCCATGCAGATGCAAAGTTTTAATGCAACATCTCGATGTTGTTGCTGTTGTTGTTTTGAGTATATGTAGGCGTTTTCGCCATTTTTGTATCCATCGATGGTAGAGCAGAGCTCCCGACTGTAAAATTTTAACTGCTATTCTAGTTTTCAGCTTATGCATTTGTATGGGAGATTTATTGTTTTATGACAGACAATTCTTCTTACTCCGTCTAATTTTCATCTCATGCTAAGAGATTTCATGAATGACCGACTCGTGCGAATTATTGCAGTGCTGTTATGATACATGATTTATCGTTGCATTATTGTATTCTCTGGTTTTCTGTGTTTAAGTGCAAGATGATCTCGTGTTTAAATGCCTTCTTCTACAATCTGTTAGGGACCTGCTATTTATAATAGACCTTCGCACTCTTCTCATACAATTCTTCCATCTGCTCACCCTTTTCTGCAGCCCACTGTCTGAAGTTTACGCAAGACCTCACTTGCTCATGCATACCTGGCCTAGTTTCAGAGTTGGAATGCTATTGTTTTGATTTTCCCGCCATTCGATCACCCATCTATGCACAACCGTGACATAAACTGATGGGCGTCGGGCTCTTCTCCTGTTATCAATCCAGGAGTGACTTTCGACGCTAACATTTTTGGCGCCGTTGCCGGGGACGAAGTTGAATATTTTCCCCGGGATTGAACGACAACGATTAACTGGTTCGGAAGGTGCATCAGATATCAGAATTATCAAGATTTCTGTTGTGCACCTGGCGACTCCATTGTGACGAATCCACTGGGGAGAACCTTCTCTATCAATTGTGGCTTTCAGAGGCAGACACACACGGTCTCATCCACAACTTCCCCTAGCTACACCTGAAACCGATCTGGAGGTGGTTCTCAGAAAAGGAAAATCCCATGAAGAAGCAGCTTCCACCATTGAAACAGGTAATCCTCCATCTCCTTCTGTAAGAACTCCGTTTTCTCCTCCTCAGTTTCTTAATAGACCTCCTTCAGAAGTTTCCCGTTTCCTAAATTTTGGGAGTGTTCCTGCTGATTTTTCCCCTCCTGGTCTAGGACTGGAGGGAGAAATCCTTGTCACTCCCTTCTCTGAAGTCGTACCTTGGCGTAGACTCACGACCACAGAAGATTTCCCCACTCCTGCACAAGGAGGAGCACCTGATGACTTGAGCTCGTTATCTTTCTCCTTAAATCCTCTCTTGTTTCCCACTCCACTTCGAGACTCATTTCCCGCAGCCCCTTCGCGAACTCCTTCTCCTCCAAGTTCTCCTCCACCTAATATTCCTATGGCTGGTGCTAATCCCCCTATGATCGAAATAGAGGTCATCATAGCCGCTAGGTATGCTCCCCTCGTTCTACCACAACCTATCAATAAACTCCCAGCAGACGGGTACCTTAAACAACTGCCCAAGTTTACAGGCGAGGGGGACACAGCTGCAGAAGAGCACCTAGCAGCCTTTTACACTTTCGCGGATGATAATGTTATCATGCACACAGACGTATGGATGAGGATTTTTGTCCATAGTCTCCAAGGAGAGGCTAGAAAATGGTTCAAGGCTCTGCCTCCTGGATCTATTGATGGGATCAGAGCGTTAGATAATGCCTTTTTGAGACAGTGGGGAGATAAACAAGACTTCAGGTATTACATGACAAAGTTTGGGTCGTTGAAGAGAAAGGAAGGAGAGTCTGTTTCTGACTTCTCCAAGAGATTTAATAAAATGTACAACAAAATTCCTGCTGAGATAAAACCCTCCGAAGCCTCTGCAAAGATCGCTTACTCCAACACCTTCGATCCTGATTTGTGCCTACTACTAAGGGAGAGAAGAGATGCTACGCTGGCGCACATGCAAGACGCAACCGTGGAGGTAGAATCCAACATATTGGTTGTCAACCGACTCAAGAACGCCGGTGATATAAATACGCCCAAGAACAGGCCTGATACTTCCTCATCCAGTTCCTCTCCCCTGCCCCATCAAACAGATGAGACAGCTAGAGCAATAAAATCACTTGCTGCCAAGATAGAAAGGTGGGAACTGGAGGGGAAGCCCATGTACAGAAATCCCCTAAACACTGATAATAGAGGTTTCAGACGACCTGCTAACAATATACCTTAGGTCCTCCCAAGGGAACAAAGGGGAAAGGATAGAGGATATCAAAGGGTTCAAACCCCCCTCCAAAACAACCTAGTTGATCATGAGGAAAGAGAGGAGATATACAAGTTTGGCCCCAAAATTCACTGTATTGAAGAAGCTCCCCCTTTTCCTCATTTGACGTAGTCCACATATGAAGAATCATTGATGAATGCTCAAATTCATGAGTTGGGGAAAGAACAGAGGGCCGGTCACACTTCTAACAGATATAATCTCAGATCAATAAGGAAAGAAGGAGACTTTGACAACCCAGACCAGCCCCTCGTAGCAGAAAGACCTACTAGATCTGCAACAGCCGCTACTAAGGATAAAAGAGCTCAGAGAACTTTGCCAGTAGTCAAAGAACCCATCACCAAGGTAAGGGAAGCTCCTAAGCCCATTCCATCCTTTAATTTTGAACATGAAATTCAAAAGATCAGAATCCCCCTCCCCCTCTCAGAGTAGTTAAAAATGAAGATTTTAAAAGATCCCTCTCCAAGCTGCTACAATCCGAGTCCCCCCAGCCCCCCTCTGACTTAGTAAACCTTCAATATGAGAAGCCAGCGGTCATCTTAGGCCCCATGGTAGAAGACATAGATGACTCATCCCCCCCCTTCTACACATCCCTGAACATACATGATAAAGTGTTGCATAACTACCTCATGGATTCAGGGGATTCCCATAACCTTATGCCAAAGATAGTCATGGAATAATTGGGACTGGAGGTGACAAGAACTTATCATGATTTATATTCCTTCGACTCAAGGAGAGTGCAATGCCTAGGGGTCATCAAAGACCTGGTGGTTTCCCTGTTTCAGCTGCCCATGAAAAGCGTGGTCATGGATATTGTGGTAGCCGATGTCCCCCCCAAATTCGGTATGTTGTTGTCTAGATCGTGGATCAAAAAACTTGGAGGGACACTACAGATGGATCTTACATATGCCACCATTCCGGTCTTCGTAGGGGAAAAAAGGAGATTATACAGAGAAGCCCAGCTAGCCTATATTGTCAGTGATGAGGCAGACCCTACCAATCACCCCATCTTTGCACTTGACACCGACTTGGGGTCTAGTTTTCTGCAACTTACTGATGCCCCTGAAATCTCTTTACTAATCAGAAAACATCCCAGCCCTGATCATCCGATTTCCCCTCAAAGCTCCCCTGTGTGGAAGATGTTTTTTGACGGAGCTTATTCTAGCAAAGGCGCTGGCGCTGGAGTGGTTTTCATATCACCTTGTCAAGAAGCCGTGTCCCTGTCATACAAGCTGGAATTCGAAGCCACCAACAACGTGGCAGAGTATGAAGCTCTTGTTCTGGGTATGAGGGCCGCAAAAGAAATGGGAATTAAAGAGATAACAATATTTGGAGATGCTGAGTTAATTATTCAGCAGGTAAGGAAAGCTTATCGTGCCCATAATTCCTGGCTCAATAATTATCGGAATGAAGTATGGGACCTTATTGATATTTTCTTCTTGGCTTTTAACATTTCTTTCATTCCGAGGGGAGAAAATGCTTTGGCCGATTCTTTAGCTGTCTCAGCTAGTGTGCTCAAGCTTCCTTTGCCGCCTATAGTAAAAAATGATGTCGATATAAGATATAGGCCCTTGGTGCCGGACAATGTCAAGCATTGGAAGGTGTTCGAGGATGACCCTGAACTTGAAAGGTTTCTCCAATCAGTTGACAAATTTTCTGCGTTGCATATTGATCAGGATCCCAACCTGGAAGGTGACCCTCGTCCTGAGGAGTTTTTAAATAAAATCGCTAATCATCAGATCATTTAGCTGCCCAACAATCACATTATGAGAGGACTTGTCCCTTTAGAAAGATTGTTCGATGGGAATGATGTGCTAGTAAAGGGCAAAGTCTCAAATGAAGATGCCGATACAACCGAATGCAACATTGGTTCACAGGAGGAGCCCAGGTTTGTCAGATTATCAAGCAACCTGAACAGTGAACAGAGGGCCGAGTACACGGAGTTTCTGAAAGAGTTTGCTGATGTGTTTGCTTGGAAATACGATGACCTTAAGACCTACGACACATCTGTCATTGAGTACAAAATCCCATTGAAGGAAGAGGCTAGGCCATTCAGGCAGAAGCTAAGACAGATAAATCCCATGTTGCTTCCCGTCATGGAGAAGGAAGTTAAAAAGTTGTTGGATGAACGAATCATTGTCCCCTTGAGATATTCCGAGTGGGTGGCCAACTTGGTCCCAGTAAGGAAGAAAAGCGGGGAAATCAGACTCTGTGTTGATTTCAGGAATCTCAACAGAAGATCAAAGAAAGACAATTACTCCCTACCTAAGATGGAACATATATTGCAGAGGGTAATTGGTGCATCCAGGATATCCATGATCGATGGGTTTTCTGGCTATAACCAGATATTGGTCATGCCTGAGGATAGGGAGAAGACAACCTTCACCACTCCTTGGGGCACATTCATGTATGCCAAAATTCCACTCGGGCTAATGAATGCAGGAGCAACTTTTCAACGAGCCATGGATATAGACTTAATCGGAGAAAAGGACCAGTTTGTAGTGATCTACCTAGACGACATCACGGTCTTCTCCAGGTCTGATAAGGAGCACCGCTGCCACTTAAGGAGAGTTTTCTCAAAGTGCCGGAGATTTGGTATTTCCTTGAATCCCAAGAAGTTCCTGTTTGCTATGCAGGAAGGGAAGTTATTGGGACATATAGTATCGGAAGAGGGAGTAAAAATTGATCCCAGCAGGGTGGAGGCAATTCAAGCCTTGTCACTTCCCAGGTCTAAAAAAGAGGTTCAGGCATTTTTGGGGAAAATTAATTTTCTAAGGAGGTTCGTCTCAAATTTTGCTGAGCTAGTGAAACACATCACGACCATGCTCAGGAAGGGAAACAAAGTGAAATGGACCACTGTGCCCAGGGAATCTTTTGACCAAATAAAAAAGGCATTGACTGAGGCGCATGTGCTAATCAGTCCTGATTATTCCAAGGATTTCCTGATTTTCTCCTTTTCTTCTTTTGATACAGTGGCGGCGGTCTTATTGCAAAAAAATGAGGAAGGGCGTGAGCAGCCCATCGCCTTCTTCAACAGTTCGTTAAGAGACGCAGAGAGCAGGTATGAAATCATGGAGAAGCAGGCCTATGCCTTAGTAAAATCCCTTAAAGCTTTCAGAGTCTATGTCTTGCATTCAAAAGTAACAACATATGTTCCTTCAGCTTCCATGAAGGAAATCCTTGTACAGCTCGACGTAGATGGGAAAAGAGGCCGATGGATCGCAAAAATTTTGGAATTTGACTTGGAGATAAAACCCACCAAGTTGGTTAAGGGGAAAGGTTTAGCCAAGCTACTGGCTGAATCTAACTGCGAAGCCTTGGGAGTTAGTTTCATCAATACTCGCCCAGGATCTCGGAAAGCTGAATCCCCCAACCCACGTTCTCAAGATGTCTTATCACTGGCAGAATGTGCCCGGTATCGTGACATTCTATATTTTCTGCAAAAATTGAAGCCCCCCGATGGAATGGGGAAAATCAAAGCAAGGGCTCTAAAGCTCAAGGTGGTCAGGTATTGCCTCATTGACCAAACCTTGTACTGGAAAGACCCTCTAGGGGTATTTCTTAGATGCCTGGACCCGCAGGAGGCCCATAAGGTTACGTTTGATTTCCATAGCGGCCTTTGCGGAGGCCATCATTTCTGGAAGACCATAGCTCACAAGATACTCCGAGCTGGGTATTACTGGCCCACTTTGTTTCCCGATGTTTGCAGGGAGATCAGAGCTTGCACCAAATGCCAAAAGTTCTCGGGAAAACAACAACTCAAATCATTGCCATTAAAACCCATAGTAGCTTTGGCACCTTTTCAGCAGTGGGGTTTGGGCTTCATCGGAGAAATTCATCCTCCCTCGAGTGGTCAACACAGATGGATCCTGACTGCAACCGATTATTTCACCAAGTGGATAGAAGTTGTCCCCACCAAAAGCGCACCACACAAAGTAATTATCAGCTTCCTGGAGGATATCATAGCCCGATTTGGCTGTCCTAGCAGGATCGTCACCGATAATTCCGCTTCTTTCAAATCTGAACCTCTAATTAAGTTCTGTGAGCAGTTCCAGATCTCACTAATTCACTCCACCCCTTACTATCCCCAGGGAAATGGTTTAGCAGAATCCTCTAACAAAAGCCTAATAAAGATCATCAAAAGATTGTTAGAGGATAACAAAAGAGCCAGGGATTCGAAGTTGAAATTTTCTCTGTGGGCCGATCGTGTCACAATGAAGAAGTCTCTGGGCACTTCTCCGTTTCAACTAGTCTATGGAGCAGAGGCGATTTTCCCTACTCAGCTCGCATTACCTGTGGCGAAGTTATTTCAAGACTATGAGGGAGAACCAGATCATATGATCAAAAGAATTCATCAGATAGTGGAAGTGTAGCAAATCAATGAACAAGTGAAAGACTCAGCCTATAGTCATCAACAGAAGATCAAACAGGCTTTTGACAGAAAGGTCAGGAAAAAGGAGTTCGAGATTGGAGATGTGGTATTTAAGTGGGACGCACCCAGGCAGGATAAAGGAAAGCACAACAAGTTCGACGCCCTCTGGATCGGCCCCTTCAAAATCTCTGAGGTTTTCTCCAACAACACATACGGGTTGCAGGATCTGGAGGGCGAAGAGGTTTTCAACAGCCCAGTGAATGAGAATTTTCTGAAAAAGTGTTTATTTTGAGCCTAGACGGCTCCTCTGTTTGTAAATATTTTCCTGTTTTCTTGTTTTATTTCCTTTTTTGCATGTTTTCCGGCTTAATAAGTGACTCCATAGCCCAATAGCAAGGCACTGAAGCTACATAATGAGTTCTTAGAGAATTGCAGGGACGACTCTATCCCCCATGGAACCTAATGTTAGCGATATTTCTTGTCTCGGGATTAGGCGTACCCAGGTCTGCAGTTTGCACGGGAAGCACCCGAGCATAACACGAGAGAATCCCGTTTTTTGAGGCAAGTCAAGCGAGCGGGCAAGGTTTTGACGTCGACGACCCATATTCATTCATCAGGGAAGATCAACGGTCATCGGGATATCAGGACTACCAAGTTAAACGATGTATAATGTCAGAGGAAGCGCCCATATTTTAAAGCTGAGTCTGGGTCGTTCGATCCGTTGACGCGTGGCGCAAGATCTGGTCACATCGGCATATCGGCATTCGGGAGTTCGAGGGGTAATAGTCCCTTGTCATTTCACATCTCGAAACCCCGAACCTCGAAATGCCGATAAGCGCCCTTCAAAGCTGAGCTCACGGTCTTAGCACCCGGTCACGTCAAGCGAGCCTGATAATGGAGGCGTCCCTCTTCTAACATCAAATGCCATCCCGACCGTTCCTCTGGAGGACACGCGGCACATAGCTAAGCCACGTGTGGGGCCCTTCGAGATTTTCATGATGAAAGCACCGAGGTCATCTCAGTCGTTCATCCATCAGCGAGGCTCAGACACATTTAATTTAAAGAGGGCGTAGATCTGGACGGTCGTGATCCAGGCACTCAAATTCACGGACAAGGTCTAATTCCGCACCCCCTCCGCCATTCTGGATTTAACAAAAGGGGGGGGTCCGGAATTGGAGGTAATGTATGAGCACATTTGGATGGCCCAAGTTTCGACACTTAGATCTGCGGTCTGTATTGGATTCCGGACCCCCCCATCGGTTCTGCCTTTAATGGGAAGGGGGGGTCCGGAATGGATTTTTACTCTAGCGGGCCCCCTTTCCTGTTGTGTCACTGTTTGAGTCATTCCCCCCGTTACCACCTATTCTCCACCTACCGCCACCCTCTCCCCCTGTCATCTATCCAATTTCCCTCTCTCCATCCACATGTCACCTCCTCAGCTAGTCATCCTCTCGTCTCTTGCCATGTGTCCCTCTCATTCCTAGTCACCTCCTCCTGTACTCCTGCACTCCATGCTCCTCCCTCCTCTGTCCTGCTCGAACCGAGTGGCATTCCTCAACTGATGTCACAACTTCCGTTTCTTCCCCTTCACCTCCACAGTGTTCACGACTTTAACCTCCGTCACGCCCTCGTCCACATCATCCACAGGGGTCCCTCGCAGCAGTCCAACAAAATAACGTCTAAAGAAAGACCGTTCGGCTGATCCAGGTGGCACCATTAGGAGACCTCCACATCCCAGAAGGGTAAGCTGACCGAGGCCGTCCCCGATCCCAAAAAATCAGTTATTGCGGCAGTTGCTGGTGGTTGAATATCAACTCCGCCATAAAAGGAAGGTCTGGCAAAAGGCTGATTCACGTCGACTCACCTGCAGAAGGACAATCCGAAATCTGATGGCGTCTGTCATAGGCGCACGATCATCCAGAATCTGCATGCGTAGATTGTCAGAAGCCATGCAGACGCAAAGTTTTAATGCAACGTCTCGATGTTGTTGCTGTTGTTGTTTTGAGTATATGTAGGCATTTTCGCCATTTTTGTATCCATCGATGGTAGAGCAGAGCTCCCGATTGTAAATTTTTAACTTCTATTCTAGTTTTCGGCTTATGAATTTGTATGGGAGATTTCTTGTTTTATGACAAACAGTTCTTCTTACTCCATCTAATTTTCATCTCATTCTAAGAGAGTTCGTGAACGACCGACTCGTGCGAATTATTGCAGTGCTATTATGATAAATGATTTATCGTTGCATTATTGTATTCTCTTGTTTTCTTTGTTTAAGTGCAAGATGATCTCGTGTTTAAATGCCTTCTTCTACAATCTGTTAGGGACCTGCTGTTTATAACAGACCTTCGCACTCTTCTCATAGAAGTCTTCCATCTGCTCTCCCTTTTCTACAGCCCACTGTCTGAAGTTTACGCAAGACCTCACTTGCTCATGCATACCTGGCCTAGTTTCAGAGTTGGAACGCTATTGTTTTGAGTTTCCCGCCATTAGATCACCCATCTATGAACAACCGTGACATAAAACTGATGGGCGTCGGGCTCTGCTCTTGTTATCAATCCAGGAGTGACTTCCGACGCTAACAACTTGAAACAAAATATAGCATGAAAGAAAAAAAACATACCAATTCAAGGAAACATGCCAAGATAATCCACCACAATAGCAAGGGATAAGCCTTCCAAGGCTAGTTCATAACTTCCTCCATTTACCATTCATAAATATATCCATAAACAAGTGTATAAGAGATAAAAGATCCAAGTATAGAAAAAATTTCATACCAAGTCCTCTCACAATGAGGGAGAGTTATGTTAAAAATTAGATCTTATGATCTCTATTTATACAAATGTCACTAAGGTGACTTATCCAAAAATTAAGGAGTAAAACACAAGATTATGGGTCAACAACCCTAATATTTCCCCCTTTCACAAAGTAAATTATCCAGGTGGATATTGGTGGCCAACCATCTATTCCATTGGCTCGAAAAATAGTTTTCCACCTTGGTAGTTTTTCGACAGTTTTTCAGGTTCAAACTTCTGGGGCCATTTTGAGGCCCTAAACAACATTTTTTGGGGATTTGGGGCCCAAGTGATTGCCAAAGGCACTGACCTGAGCTAGTACAAATGTTTTCTTACCGGTTAAACCTTTCCAAAAAGCTATCGTGCACCTAAAATGAAGATCGTATGCAAAAGTTACGACCCCGGGAAGTTGATGTACTAACTTACCCAAACGGGGTCCACATGACTTTTGGCGCTTCATCTCCCAGGGTTAGGTTTTTGGATGTCTAGGGTTTTTGATATTTTCGTTTATTATAAAATGCCTTCAGAGCCTCATTGTAACCATCTTCTTGCGAATGAGCACAATCGTCACATCTCTTCTCAAAGATAATCCGCCACCATTCCAACAAGCTTGTTTTCCACTGCATTTTACAGTTTCAGCTTATAATTTCCTTATTGAATACAAAACCAGTTTTACTGTATCTCTATTATTTTGTGTTAATCATATTCTAATAATTTGTATTCATTTAATTTTTCTCATAAAATCCAGATCAATGGTATCAGAGTGGTCTACTCCTTGTCGTCTTAATGCATGTCCCCAACGAGGTCAGGGTACAAAGAATTGGGTCTCGAGCTTGTTTCTCTTGAGGACAAAAGCTCTCGCACACCCAAGCGACCCCTCATTGTAGGATAAAATAAAGATGATGGGACAAGATATCCTTTCAAAATGTTGCTTGAGGAAGCCCTCATGCAATAGAGGAATGAGATGATGGATAGTTTCACGCAAATCCTTCGACGACTACCAACATGCAACACATATTCCTCAAGTGGAGGCACTGCCCCCTTCAAGGTACAAATAAACTTCGATATTCCTATATTTGAAGGTCAGATAGATGTAGATGCTGTAGACAAGTGGTTGAATATACTAGAAGGGTATTTTTCTGTCCATAACTTTTCAAATAGAGAAAATATTACTTTTGGGCTCCTCAAAACCGTTCCCCATGTCAAAGATTGGTGGGAAACTTTCTGTGAGAAAAAGGAAACAGAGGAATCCTCATTATTTACAGTCACGAGCACCTGGGCATCCTTTAGGGATGCTATTAAGGAATAATACTATCTCGTTAGAAGTTATGACGACTTGTATACCAAATGGACCACACTGAGGTAAGAAATAGACCAAGCAATGCCAGAGTTCACAAATATATTCCGTACCTTGCACATCAATCTAGGTATCAAAGATTCAGAGTGACATCTGGTGCTCAAGTATCGTGGTGCTATGCATAGATACATCCAAAACAAAATGGAATTTCTGGACATCTCATCCTTGGGCACAACCTACTAATATGATGTCAAAATTGATCAAAAGCTCAAACAAAAGACGTGGAAATTTGGGCCTGGGAACCCCACATAGAAAAATACAGGAAAGGGTGGCCCCAACCCATAGAACAAAGGACAGAGAAAATATGGACAGTATCAGGGCAACCAATCCAAGCCGCAAGTAATGAAGGACATTAGAAAGGCAAAGAAAGATTCTGGGAAGTGGTACGACTTCCATAAGAGCCCTTGGAATAACACTGTTGACTGTCGCTCAAAGCAGTCGCTGGTGACCGAAGTGAAAGCCTCTGAATCAGATGCGAGTTTTGAATCTGAGTCAGAAGCAGAAAGGGGAAGATAGATCAGTGATGTGGAACCTAGTGCCACTATTTCTACCACCAAGCTCCAACTTGGTGAACCATACGAGACAGAGGAAGGAGAGTGCCTCTTCCATTCACAAATATGGGTAAAAGACACCCCGCTGCACTTCATCGTTGATAGTGGTATCCAGAAGAACCTCATCTCAATAGAGGTTGTCAAGTGGCTAGCCCTACCGAAAACACCACACCCACAACACTACACCATTGGATGGCTCCACCAAGGAAGCGATCTTCGCGTTATCCAACAATGTCGAATGTCGTACAACATTAAGCCCTTCAAAGATGAGGTATTGTGTGATGTTGCTCCTCTCAAAGTTTGTAATGTTCTTTTGGGCCAACCTTATTTATGGAAACACCATGTTTTATATGAGTCTAGGCCTCATAGTGTTATTATTACTTTGAATAGGAAATTGTATAGGATACCCAAGGCAGTCCCTCCTAGTGCTATTTCCTTGATCTCTTCCAAGAAATGCAGGAAGGTCATCTCTCAGACCGGTAAATTTGTCTTCTTTGTGATTCACACTAAGAGTGAGAAAAATATCATAGCCACATCTAGGGCCTCCGCGACCGATCTCTCCACACAATAGAAACAAGTGGATAAGGTCATGGAAGAATACTAAGATATCTTCTCCTCTCCTACTGGGGTACCTCTGCACTATCAGGTCAAGCATCCCATTGATATGACCCCATGCGCACTGCTACCCAATGTGCCAGTCTACCACTTCTCTCTATTAGAAAAGGGGGAGATCAAGAGGAAGATCCAAGAATTAATCCACAAGGGGAACATCCATCCCATCTCATCACCTTGTGGGAGTCCAATTGTGCTGGTACAGAATAAATACAGGACCTAGAGACTCTACATTGATTACTGGGCCCTGAATAAAATCACAGTCCGAAATCGATACACGATTCTTTAAATCGATGACCTCCTTTATCAACTCACATGGGCCAAATACTTCAGTAAGATTGATCTGAAGTCTAGCTACCACCAGGTCCTAATAGAACATACAAATGTACGAAATACTGCCTTCAAGTCAAAAGAAGGTATTTTTGAATGGTTGGTCATGTCCTTTGGTTTGACAAATGCTCCAAATTTTTTTATGAGGATGATGGAGGATATCATACAACCTTTCACCAATACTTTTGTAGTGGTGTATCTGGATGAAATCCTCATCTAGAACAAGACTTAGGTGGAGCATTTGCAACATATTCAACAGGTTCTGCACACCCTACGACATCACAAACTATATGCAAACTTGAAAAAATGCTCCTTCGACATGGACAAGGTCCATTACTTAGGATACATCATTGATCAACATGATGTGCATGTGGATCCAACCAAGATCTAGGTCATCTGTGACTGGCCAGCCCCAACCACACTCACTGAACTTCAGAGATTCTTAGGCCTCGCCAATTTCTATCGCAGGTTCGTGCTGGGATTCTCTCATATTGCATGCCCTCAGCCAAGTAACCAGGGGTGGAGGTAAGGAAAAATTTATGTGGGGTCTCTCCCAAGAACAATACTTTGATGACTTGAAGAATCATTTGTGCTCATCCCTGTTACTTTCATTGTTGGGCCTGCATCATCCCTTTGAGATCGAGACAGATGATTCAAACTATGCTATGGGTGCAGTTCTCACTCAACATGACCACCTCATGGCATATCATAGTGATACACTATCAGATGTTGTCCATAAGTACCCTACTTACGACAAAGAAATGTAATCCATTGTGAAAGCCTACCACCAGTGGAGACATTACATTCTTGGGAAGGAGTCAGTCATCCACATTGATCACAAGCCACTACAGTTCATGCAAAACCAAGGCAAATTGCAGAATGATCGCCATCATAAGTGGTCAACATAATTACAATAGTTCCACCTCAACATCAAGTATAAAACTGGAAGTATCAACTGAGTTGCAAACTACCTCAACCGACCTCTAGTCGTGACACTCACCATGGTGCTAGACTCTTGTGGTCATGAGACCTACGAATGGCCCCGCCTCTACGATACATACCTTGACTTCTCCACCACCTGCCAAATGTTGGGAACCAACTCAATGGTCACTAATTTCCATATTTAGGATGGGTTGTTGTGCTGTTTGGGCCATCTTTGCATTCCATCAAGCGAGCGCGTGAAGTTGATTTGGGAAGCTCACTACAGTCGGGTGGTAGGACACTTTGGTGTCAAAAAGACAGTGGCAGTGTTGCAAAAACATTTCTACTGGCCGAAACTTCGACAAGATGTCAACAAGTATATTATTCAATTATTAGAGTACTCTGATCCTGTATATAATATTACTCAATGTATTCTCTGAAACTCCTCCAAGTTTCACTCCTTGAATCCTCCCCAAAAAGAAGTTATAGAAAGAATGGTAGACTTTATTCAATTATGGTCTATTTAGGAGACCGAACTTGTACAGAATGCCCCACGCTCAATATTTAACATCCAATTTTGAAACTCACATACAAGAAACTACAGTCCGTAATATTTCCAATTAAATTTGTCCCACATCATTTTGATTCTCGATGAAGAATTTATGACCGTTTTACCCGGAACACTTGTTTATTGAGTAGCTTCAAGATTGGTCACAAACCCTATCTTCCACATAGTGTATCTCCATAATTATAGCGAATCAACAACTAAATTTTTTACCAGAGGTACCTTGATATGTCTTCTCAATGCCATAGATATTTCACCATTTGAATCTTTCTAGAAAAAAAGTTATAGCAAAAATGGTAAGATGACCTGAAAATAAGATACCTTAGAACACATCACCAAAAGACTTCATCCTCCCTTGAAATCTGACCTTCTTTACTTCTTATTTCCTCTTAAATTAAACTTGTATCAAAATTAATGTATAATGATGTTTATTTATACCATTTATGTCACTTCATTTTAACATTAGGGCCGACCTGACACTTTCTTATTTTGTAATTCTTTTCTTTAATTATCTTCAGGGCCTACATGTACTTCCTTCTTCAATTCACTTTGTCATCTTCAAAAATTCATTTCTCCTCAACCATGAGGATCCAGGTGATGTGCCACATACCACCAGAAACAACATGATGTATACTATCCATTCATGGGTTTTGTATATGCATGTGCATTGTCCTTTATGTCCAAATACCTTTATCAATATTGCGGTCCAAAACCCATGACTATGGTTGACATCAATGACAACAACCAATATTCCAACAATCTCCCCCTTTGTCATTGATGGCAACACTCATGCTCCCCCTATCATCATGATCCCAATTTCTCTCCCCCTTTGACATCAATGGAAAA
>ML782269.1:92287-160420 GCA_009831015.1 Picea engelmannii
TCCATCCTTGCCCCTTCCTTCCACCCAAGAATATATGAGAGATAATAAAACTTTACATTAAATCATCACCATCAACCAATCATCACATAGAACCTGATAATGCTTCCTGAGACTTCTTCAATTTATGAAATTCTTCAATTATTAGAGTACTTTTATCCCATATATAATATTACTCAATGTATTCTCTGAAACTCCTCCAAGTTTCACTCCTTGAATCCTCCCCAAAAAGAAGTTATAGAAAGAATGGTAGACTTTGTTCAATTTTGGTCTATTCAGGAGACCGAACTTGTACATAATTCCCTGCACTCAATATTTAACATCTGATTCTGAAACTCACAAAAAAGAAAATACAGTCCATAATATTTCCAATGAAATTTTTCCCATGTCATTTGGATTCTCGATGAATAAGTTATGACTGTTTTACCCGGAACACCTGTTTATTGACTAGCTTCAGGAATGGTCACAAACCCTATCTTCCACAGAGTGTATCTCCATAATTATAGTGAATCAAGAGATGAATTTTTTAATAGAGGTACCTTGATATGTCTTCTCAATACCATAGCTATTTCACCATCTGAATCATTCTAGAAAAAAAAGTTATAGAAAAAATGGTAAGATGACCTGAAAATAAGATACCTTAGAACACATCACTAAAAGACTTCATCCTCCCTTGAAATCCGGCCTTCTTTAATTCTTATTTCCTCTGAAATTCAAATTGTATCAAAATGAATGTATAATGATGTTTATTTATACCATTTATGTCACTTCATTTTAACATTAGGGCCGACCTGACACTTTCTTATTTTGTAATTCTTTTCTTTAATTATCTTCAGGGCCTACATGTACTTCTTTCTTCAATTCACTTTGTCATCTTCAAAAATTCATTTCTCCTCAACCATGAGGATCCACATGACATGCCACATACCACCAGAAACAACATGATGTATAACATCCATTCATGGGTGTTGTATATGCATGTGCATTTTCCTTTATGTCCAAATACCTTTATCAATCTTGCGGTCCAAAATCGATGACTAGGGTTGACATCAATGACAACAACCAATCTTCCAACATATTCTACATAAGTCTAATGCCAAGTACAAACAACGCCATGATCAACATCGGGTGCCATATAAGTTTCAGGTGGGTGAAAAAGTTTGGTTGCATTTGTATAAAGAACGCCTTACCATCAAAATCTTCTCTCACTTTGTTATGGGCCATACACCATCACCAAGGCTGTGGGTGACAATGATTTTGAGCTCAACATTCCCCCCTTCCTTGGTATGCATCTAGTCTTCAATATGGCTCTCCTTTGACCATATTTCCCACCATTATTGGACACCTCAGAGATAGTAGAGCAGTTGAAACCAACAGAGCTCAACCCTGACTGCATGCAAAAAGAATCCAATGATCAAATTGTGGACACATAGATCAAGGGAACTCAACAACAAAGGATCCATTTTTATTGAGTCATCAAAGCAGGGAAACTCCTGCACCAAGGCAAGTGGCTCACTCGGGGCCAAATTCAACAGAAATTTCCTCATCTGATGGGGGAACTCAACGTAATGGAGACCATTGCTTCCTAAGGATGGAGGATTGATCTAGGTGGATATTGGTGTCCACCCACCTATTCCACTGGCTCAAAAAACAGTTTTCCACCTTGGCAGTTTTTCAACAATTTTTTGGGTTCCAAACTTTCGGGGCCGTTTTGAGGCCCTAAACAACGTTTTTTGGGGATTTGGGGCCCAAGTGACTACTGAAGGCACTTACTTGGGCTAGTTGAAAATTTTATTCTTGGTTAGACCTTCCCAACAAGCTATGGTACGCCTAAAATGGATATCGTATGCAAAAGTTACGACCTCGGGAAGTTGATGTACTAACTTACCCAAACGGGGCCCACATGACTTTTGGCACTTCCTATCCTAGGGTTAGGTATTTGGATGTCTAGGGTTTTTGAAATTCCTGTTAATTGTAAAAAGGCCTTCAGAGCCTCATTGTAACCATATTCTTGCGAATGAGTGCAACCGTCACATCTCTTCTCAGAGATAAGCCACCACCATTCCAACAAGCTTGTTTTCCGATGCATTTTACAGTTTCAGTTTATTTCCTTATTGAATAGAAAACCATTTTTACTGTATCACTATTATTTTGTGTTAAGAATATTTTAATAATCTGTATTCATTTCGCCTGCTCATAAAATCCAGATCAATAATTCATTTAAAATTCACTTTTGCACATAAGAAAACCCTAATTTTAGAAGGACATCTCCCCTTTAGGGGATGTTTTTCCACTTTGAGGAAGTCATTGGTGTTGGAGAAGCATGGGTAGGCCTCAAAAGACCACATGTAAAGAATATAAGCACTCTCACCATGGTGAATACCCTCTTCTCATCAAGACATCCATGTTTCAACTGAGTGGCACCTCACCACCATGCCCTAGCCCCCCAAGCATGATGTCAAGCTAAAAAATAGAACGTTTTTCCCCTCCTGGGAAAATCGTTTGGCAAGTGAGGGATGGGATATGTAATTTGAGTCATCATCAAGTCCTTCCAATTCTGATCTCTCTCATTCAGCATGCAGGACTTTGGCTTCCAACCTGTGGGCTTGTAGCCCCATGGAAGCCGAAGCTAGGCTTGTTCTCCCAAAACTTTCCACCAACTAGGTCCTGCAAAGAAAAATGAACATGCCCTCAAAGGTTCTCAAGTCATAACATCATGATAAGTGAATATAATCAGTAAATAAGCCATCTAATCATGTGAATCAAATATCACTATATCAAACAATTAATTGCTCAAAGACACTATGTGACTTGTCAAGCTTGAATATGGGATGGTTGATGAGGTGTCCTATTGGGTAGATATTTTCCTAGGTCAAGGAGAGTTTCCAAGAGATCCCTCTCTATGCCACGTAAAGTGGATGAAGTAGTTGGGGTCAAGACTCAATGGGAATAGGGATCATGACATACAAGGGGTCTTAGTGTCTCATGCATTGGTGCCTTTGTAGAGTGTGTGTTGTACCTTCGTCCGAAATGCACTTTTTCCAAGCCCATTAATTTCCTTTTATATTTCTTTCTTTGTATTTTCTTTCAATATAACATAAGGCGAGATTGAAGGTCATTTCCCTGGCGTGGTGACCAGATGATGGAAATGTCACCCACAAACACCTAGTGGAAATGAGAAGGTTGGCTTGTGATGAGACCCCCTTTCTCCTAGTCATGAAATTGAGAGTCATTTCCCTGGTTTGGTGACTAGATGATGACAATGTCATACCACTAGATATTCATGGACATGATAGGTCATCTTGTGATGAGACCTCCTATCCTTCAACTAACCTTTTAATCATTCTTCATTATATTGTGGGTCCCCTTTACTCAAAGATAATCATTTTATTTCTTTCTTGGGTGATCCCTGGGCGAAGTGTTTGGAAGGTTTATATAAGGATTTTATCTTTTACCCAACATCAACGCCTCTGGGCCTTTATCCCCTACATCCCATTGAATGAGGGGCAACCCCTTCTTGGGTTAATACACTCTAAAATCCCAAGAGATAAGTAAATGGAGGGGAATAATGATGGAAAGTGGTAAGTATTGTCGGAAAAGGTACAATGGATTATTAAGGGAGTTCCTAGTAGAAAACCCATTCCCAAAAAAGACCACTTACTAGGGAACAATGTCAACCACCAAGGTGAAGCAGGGGAAAATGCATAATGTCCAAGCATATATCATGAAATCTAGAGCAATCTAAAATATAAAATAATCAAATGGCTTGAATATTGAAATGATGCTCACCATAATACTGACTTGTACCTTATGGAGCAAGTCCCACTTCCTTCCGCAAGCTAGCCAATGTGGTGGATACCATCTGCAAAACTATGACCATCTGTGGTGGTGAGTGGGTTTTACATTTGTGCAAAGGGTATCGCTGGTCATGTAGTCTCTTGATACTCCATATCTGCAACTTGAGGGCCTTAAGACATAATCTCCTTAGTTATCCAAAAAATGGGGATAACAAGTACATAAGGTATTAACACGTAATATGAAGCATTGAAACAATTTACCTCTTGTATTTCAAGCACCTTAGTCATCAAATGAGAGTGAGTTGAGAGAAATATGGTAAGTAGCATTGAACATCTATTTGTAGAGAACCATGGATGTTGTCTGGATAGTTAATGTCTATGATATAGATCATATGAGAAAAAAATGGTGTCTATTTACCCCTAGATTTGAGGGGGTAACAAATGTCAACAAGAATATATGCATGTTCAACTTCTTCATAATCACAAATCCATTTTTTTTGGAATTATTTAATCAAATACGAAAATGATTTTATCTCCTTAGGGATGATATTACAATACCAATCCTATGCTCTTTTCCTAGCATTGAATATGCAGACATTTTCATCAATATATCTTCACGGACAATGTTATTCTTTCCCACATTATTCATAAAAGATACAAGGCGCCTTGAAGCCAACCAAGGATTTCCATCAAACTTTTGGATATGGGTAGTCCACGTATCCAAGTGAAACATATATGTATATCCCAAAACACATGAAGAATACAAAGGAGCAAACAAATCTTCCCAAAATTTCTTTTGGTAGGAGACATACTTTTTTCTTCAAATCTTGAAACATACTAGGTGCTGATTTTTGAAATTTGAGAATTGCATACCAATCATACGAATACCAAAGTGTGGAGTTGCAAAAGATGAGCTTTCAAATATCCTTCAAGATTGATGGATGTGCTCACCTCCACACACAACAATGTCTTCAAAATCTATAAGGAATAAGGGCTTTGTCCCTTCATGGAGTCACCATGTGAGAACAATATTTTCAATGCAAAAATCACAAAAATGTTATGAAGCATAGTCTTCAAATTTTCGGGAGAATGGACTTTATCCCTAACAATGACACCAAAATGTTACATCCCAACTTGTACTTGAAGATAAAATCCATAATCCACAATGTACAACGTGGGAGGTAACTAATAGGACAATCATAACTATCACATAAGTAACTTATTCTATTCACTTTAGGGGCCCAACTCTCCTCCAACTCAAGGGGAGTATCCATAGAAGTATTACTAAAGTTAAGTAATGAGGAACAAGGTGATATGAGAGTAAATTTTAGTAAAATAATATTTTTTTGGGTTTTCAAAAATAGTTTAAGTAGTGACGGAAGGAAGTAGAGATTAGTGCCAAATCCAAAAAGGAAAAATGAGTCAAGGGGGTATCTAGGAGGGCCTATTTTCTTATGTGTTAGAAATGGAAGTAAGGATAAAAGACTCAATATATTTCACTCTAAGATCCATCTTCAACTAAGCAACTCAAATTTACCCTAGAAATTCAAGTTAACGAGCTTGCTAAAGTTCCTAGAGGACATATAAAACAAACTATTATACATTAAAGGAGAGAAGAGTGTTACCACATATGCAAAAATCCTTCCAAGTGGTATATTTTACCTTTCAATGGATCAAGTTGTTAGTCTTTCCTATGTATAAGAAACTACATCACTTCAATCTTTAAGCACCAAAATATTTACGCACTCAACATAGAAAGGGTTCTTATACATAACGCATGCTCCAAGAAAGATGCGTCCATTAATATTGAAGGAGGGGAAGCTCCAAAATTCCAACCACGATTATAAATGGAGAAAGCTACTCTTTAAATAGATTATAGCTTCATCTACTTTTACAATAAAATAATAATTGTTTTCCCATATCTACTAATCTCTATGAGGAATACAATAAATAATCTCTCCAATAAATTTAATACTACATGGCTTGTTGAGATCCACTTCCTTTTCCAAGAAGAATCAATAAAATATGGTAGAAAAACAATACAATAATTCTCTTAAGTAACCAACTCCATGAGATAAGTTAACGATAATAAAATAAAGGAGTTGGTTTTGTAACAACCTCCATAAAGTTTCCCAAGGTGAAATGTCCTATCAATAGTGCATAAAAATATGTGCCATGTGGCCTTAAGAGCTAGGGTGTTCCATACCATGGGAATATATCAATAATTATCTCTCAAAATAACCAAATCACTCAAGCAATAAAGGTGGGGCGCTCATCAAACAAGTGGTCAAAATGTGGCGAGAATTTTCCGACGACAAATTTTGAAAATACTATAATTATGTCAATGTTTGTCGGAATTTCTATTATGAACACATTTTGGAAATACCATGACCACTCTACATCTAATATCAATGGTTTGGAGGAAATATAGGCACTATGTCAAAATGTTATTTCTCTTGAAGCTAGGTTGTGCTCAAAATATGCAATAAAACCTCATATATTTTCTCCAAGGTGGATGTGTAGCTTTCCAAGGTGAAACATCCTCTTCAAAGTGTACAAGGACCAAGTAAAATATCTCATAAGATGGCATGTGTGACCCTTTTAATGAGATGCACTCCTCCAAATGCGAGTAAATGTACAAATAAATCTCCTCTAAGGTGTACACCCTCATTGATAACATGAATATGTGTACAAGAAGGCTCCAAAATGGTGGATGTCCTCCTAAAATGAGGGTTTAGACCATGTAAACTTCTCTCAAGTGAGACATCCCCTCAATAAGCATGAGAAATTATTCCAAGTAACCTCTAAATTGGACATCCTCCTCTATCATCAAGCATGCACCAAGTCAACACCTTCAAAGATGGAACACATGAGGTCTCTAAGAGGTACGCCCCTCTGTAATGTCATATAAGGGTTTCTAAGGGTATAAATACTCCTCAAATCAAGTAAACGAATCCATGGAACAAGGTCTCAACATGTGGAATGTCAATAATACTCAACCATATCCATGAAAATAAGGGATAACCCCCTTAAATCCAACAAAATTCCTGAACATGTGTGCAAAATAATCCCCCAAGATAGCATGTGGGGACCAATTAAAGCATGAAGAGATGAATAGGGTGGTAGATCCAAGGAAGAGTAAATAAAACATGCCATGAACCAAATGCCAAGTTACCAAGAGTTCAACCAACTCATCAAGGAGAAGGACGACTTAATCAAAATATGCATAAGGGGATGATAAGTGTGCATGTTCCTCCAAATGTGATCCAAGGAAGAGGAAAACTCTACATAGAATTATGATCCTTAACACAAGCAACCCATCCATGTGTGAAAGTATTAAATAAGAGTTAGAGTGTTGGAGAAAACGAGCTTTAATTATACTCACACCCATCCATCCAAGAAGCAAACCATATGTAAAAAGGTGAGTGCATGCCAAGCACTTTATTACATGATGAAGGTTAAAAAATGGATATGACAATACCATGTCTACTTAGCCCAAAAGTGCTAGGGAGTTCCACCAAGGGAT
The DNA here is from genome assembly GCA_009831015.1 of Picea engelmannii. NCBI lineage: Eukaryota > Viridiplantae > Streptophyta > Pinopsida > Pinales > Pinaceae > Picea > Picea engelmannii. The sequence goes on from ML782269.1 coordinate 99,608, forward strand.
CCATGTATATTCATATCCAATCACCAAGCAAAGAATGGAGATTGACACATCACATGATCAAGTGTAATTATATCTCTCTATTATAAGCAAGTATACTAAGAAAAACACCATCAAATCCTTTAGCACATCATAACCCGTGTCATCAACAATCCTAGAAACCAACTGAGGACCAAAAAACCCTATCCATCCAAATGTCTTTGTAATGAAAATAATAGGGGTAGTAAAACAATTCACTAGTATAGGCCTCATGCAAAATTAGGGGTAATAGGGTGGATGATACAGTGGGACCATGGCTGAGGGAAACTTGAGAAAAAAAAAATATTAAACAAATCAACAACGTGGAAGTCAAGAGAGTGAATATTGTGTTTTTGAAACTTGTCATGAAGGATTTTAACATCCTTGGTGGTGCTCATGATCTTGATTGCTCTCCTAATGTTGCTATGAGACAATTGATCACATGAAGAAGGGAAAGAGCCAATGTTGCATTGGAGGATTCCCAGGGATGTCATAAAAAGAGGTAGTATGTGAGAACATGGAATGATGATATATTATACTTTTTGATTACTATGGCCTAGACATTTACCTTTTACCTTTTTTAGGTTAATGATTGTACCAAGATAAGAAATAATGTATTAAGAAAATATTCCCCCTTGAGAGAAAAGACAAAAACAAAAAACAAAGAGAAGGAGGAGAAAGAGACCGAGGAGAAGTTGAAGGGTTGGGGATGCTTGACCTTCCAACTATCCCCCCCAGTTGACCCAGTCTCCTATATCCTTTTTTAATCACAAGGGAAGAGGGGTTCTTTGGTTATCAATGTATTAGGAGGTCACCCAGATTTCACTGAGGAGCATAGAGATGAACCATAGAGCCTGTAACTTTCCCATTGCTGCATAATAAAGAGCTTGACTGAAGCCATTTCAATGTTGGTTTTTCCATTTGGTTTTCTAGGGGAAATTATGAGTTTTATGTGTGGTTTTATTGTTATGTGGATTTCATTGTATATGAGTGGAAATGGTGCAAACTATAAATAATGGTTGTTTGTGTATTTTTTTAGTAAAGAGAACTCCATTCCTGTTGTGATTTGAGTTTGTTTTCCATGGATATGGTCCCCATGGGATAATAAGACAGTCAAACAACTCTTTAGCCACACCCGTACATGCATTTTGAAGTTGGAAATTGAAAAATCTCTTTCCAGAGCTATTTCTATTTACTTGGAAGTTGCTAATTTAGTTCTTAATATTTGTTGGGGGGATTTATCCCACTCCCTAAGTCAAATTTGTTGTTGGTAGGTGTCTACACTTTGCCCACAGGTCGTATATTTTGTTTTCAAAATTGCTCGACGTTTTTACCATAGGTCGTATACATACTATACTCCACAATATAGTGCTGCTTAAGCATTTTTTATTTTCCCATGACCCATATACACCATTTATCTTCATTGCTGGTTGCTAGTTACCCGATTCACCCTCTACACATTTTACTTCATTGCTGGTTACCCAACTCATCCTTTGAGAATTTGCTTCACTGATAGTCGATTCATTCCTCCCAAGTTATTTTTCCCCTTCTTTATTAGATCAACTTCACTTACTAGTTTATCCAGGTGGATATCGGTGGCCACCCACCTATTCCAACTGGCTCAAAATAATCTTCTGGAAATTTACTATTTTTAGCAGTTTTTTGGTTCCTAAACTTTCAGGACCGTTTTAAGGGCCTAAACAAAGTTGTTTCACGCTAAAACACCTCATTTATATCTAAAGTCTCTCATTGAGCCCCCAAAATTAATCTCCTTGTCGATACCTTTACAACGAGCTATCATGTTCCCCAAACAGAGATCGTATGTCAAAGTTACACCCTCGGGAAGTTGATACACCAAACTGCCCAAAACAGGGTCCACAAAACTGTTGTCTTTTCATCTTCCGGGGTTAGGGTTTTGTATTTTATTTATGTTAAAAATTCTGTTGGAGCGTCATTTTAATAATAATCTTCTTGCGAATGTGAGTAGCCATCACATCTCTTCTCAGAGATAAGCTGGCACCATTCTAGCGAGTCTTTCACTCTGTATTTCTACAGTTTTGAACATTTTTCTCATTAATAGAAATTGTGTATTACTGTATCTCTGTGTTTATGGTTATATCTCCGATAAATCTCTGTTATATTATTGTAGATATGATATATCTCTTTACATTTCTTATTATATCTCTGCTCTCATTTCGTGCTGAAAACAAACTGGATCAGTGGTATCAGAGTAGGCTGCTCTTGATCATTTTTCAGTGCATGTCCCCGACGAGGTCCGAGTATAAAAAGTTGGGTTTTGAGATTGTCTCTCTTGAGGAAAATCACTCTCGCACACCTAAGAAACCCTCCATGGTGGAAGAAAAGAAAAATGATGGAGCATAAGATTATATTAATATGTTGCTTGAGCAAGATCTAACGCGACAAAGGGATGAAATGATGGGGAATTTTTCCCACATCCTTAAACTCCTGCCAATAACAACAAACATGTCTTATCAAGATGCCATTTTAGAGGCACCTTGCCTTTCAAGGTACAGGTTAATTTTGATATTCCCATATTTGAAGGTCAAATAGATGCAAATGCCCTAGAAAAATGGTTAAATATGCTAGATGGTTATTTTTTTGTTCACAATTTTTCCGAGAGGGAAAATATCACATTCACACTCCTTAAGGCTCTCCCCCATGTCAAACATTGGTGGGAAAATTACTGGGAGAAAATTTACACAGAGGAGTCTGGAAAATATGGGGCCGATCCCACTTGGGATTTTTTTGTGGATGCGGTCAAGGAACAATATTACCCTATTGGTAACTATGATGACCAATACATGAGATGGACCACGCTGCGTCAAAAGAGGGGCCAAGCAGTGCCATAGTTCACCAATACCTTCCATACCTTGCGTACCAAGCTAGGTATCAAATATTCTAAGTGAAATTTGGTTTTTAAATACTGTGGGGCTCTACATAGGTACATCCAAACCGAAATGGAGTTTTTGGAAATCTCATCACTGGGAGATTCCTATCGATATGTTGTCAAAATTGAGCATAAATTTAGGCACCAGAACAAACGTGAGTTCGGGTCTGCAAATACGTAACAACCAAAGTATGATAACGATGACTCTAACAAAAATCCTCTTGAAAACCAGCCTAAGCCATGGGAAAAGAAGGGTCACCAAAAGATGAAGAAGGACATTGGAAAGTGGTGTTATTTCCAAAAAATCCCCTAGCACAACACCGATCAATGTCGCTGAAAATAGTCATTATTGGCCGCGATAAAAAAAAAAGACCCGAACCCAGATTCATAATCTTATTCAAACAGTAATGGGAGAAGAAAAATCATCGACGCATACCTCACTACTATTTTTGCGACCTCAACAATTCAACCAAAAGAACCAACAGATACTGAAGAGGGGGAGCACCTCTTCCATTCAAAAATGTGGGTGAAGGGGACCCCGTTGCATTTCATTGTTGATAGTGAAAGCCAAAAAAACCTCATCTCAGCAGAGGTCGTCAAACAGTTGGGATTGTTGACAGCACCACACCCACAACCATACAACATCAGGTGGCTTTGCCAGGGACAAGATCTCCATGTTAGCCAATAGTTCTGATTGTCATACGACATCCAACCCTTCAAGGATGAGGTATTATGTGATGTTTCCCCAATGGATGTCTGTGATGTTCTTTTGGGACAACAATCTAGGAAAGTATTGAAAGACTAACTAGGAAAGAAGCAAATTGCATAAGGGAAAAACAATACAACATGTGAAGAGTTGAACGACAAATGACATATGTGAGCTCACACAATAAATCAATCTCAAATTATATTACAAGAATCAAATGACAAAGCATGAAAGAATAACAATGAAAGAATCAAAGCTAATAATCCCCTTCTCCTAATTACAAGACTTAATTATCAATTACATGATCTCTCACACTAACTCCAACTCCCCCAAATTATCCCCCTTCATCATGAAGAGAGAGCACTCTCTTATATACATGAAAGTCTTGAAGAGTGTCATAATTATAGATCCACTATTCTCTCAACTTATTCCTTCAAATCCTCCACTCATATCTTGGATAAGATATCCTATCAAAATATCCATGATCTTCTCCTTTGAATATGCTTGAATGATTGTCCCAAATATTCTTCAAATCTTCAAAGCTTGAAGATGAAATTCGAATTTGAGACTAGGTGATAATATTTGACTTTGTTGAAATCTTCACATATGCCTGCACACATCATCAAACTCATCCAAACTTGATATATAATGAAAATATGTTATTTTTCTAATATTTAATCATAAATTCACTTATAATATTGAAATGAATAAAGTGGAAAATAATACGGTGAAACCCAAATGTATGTATGGACATGGTATGATAAAAGGTTTATTAGGACCATGAAATGTAGGGAATGGTGAAGGAAACGAGGATATAAATGTGACATTTCTGAGTCCTAACAGTCACATTATTCATCCGACTTAGGATAGAAACCATTTTGTGGGTTTTTTTCCCACTTTCTTTCATTTCTTTGTCCAAAACGCCATTTCCTAGGGAAAACACCCCCGATCAACAATGTGTGTTAACATTAGGCTCCATGGCGTATAAAGTCCTCCCTGTGAGGCTCTAAGAACTCTTTTGTAGATTCAGTGCCTTACTGTTGGGTTGGAGTCATGCATAAAACTAAAAACAAAGAAAAACAATATTTACAAAGACGTGGAAGCCACTCCTGGCTTAAGTAATGAGATTCTTCAGAAAATGGCCATTTACAGGGCCACCAAAAACTTCATCACCCTCCAAATTCTGCAACCTGTAAGTATTATTTGGGAATTTCTTAGAGATTTTGAAGGGTCTGATCCACAGGGCCTCAAATTTTCCATGCTTTCCCCTGTCCTGCTTAGGTGCATCCCACTTGAGTACTAGATATCCTGATTGGAAATCCTCTTTCCTAACTTTCTTGTCGAAATCTTGCTTAATCCTCTGCTGATGTTCATGTGATTTGTCCATCATTTTCTCTCTAGTCTGTTGCACTTCTACCTGCTGTTGTATTCTTATGATCATATCATCAGGCTCCCCTTGGTAGTCTTGGAATAATTTCTCCACCGGCAAGGCCAGCTAAGAAGGAAAGATAGCCTCAACTCCATACACAAACTGAAAGGGGGAGACACCAAGAAACCTCTTAGTCGTCACCATGTCATCCCACAAGGGAAATTTGAGCTTTGAATCCCATGCTTTCTTCTTGTCCTCCAACAATCTTTTAATAATTTTTATAAGGCTTTTGTTTTGAAGATTCGACCAGTCCATTCCCTTAGGGATAGTAAGGAGTTGAGTGAATTAGTGAAATTCCAAACTGTTCACAAAACTTGATCAGAGGTTCAGCCTTGAAAGATGCAGCATTGTCAGTGATGATTCTGTTCGAACAACCAAATATTGTTATAATGTCTTCAAGAAAACCAATGATTACCTTGTGAGAATCACTCCTTGTGGGGATAGCTTCTATCCACTTGGTGAAATAATATGTTGCATTTAAGATCCATCTGTGTTGACCACTTGAAGCAGGATGAATTTCCCCAATAAAGTCCAGGCCCCATTGCTGAAAGGGTCTTGAAGCTACCACAAGCTTCAATGGAAGAGACTTGAGTTGCTTCTTCCCAACTAATTTTTAACATTTAACACAAGCCCTAATTTTCGCACATACATCAGTGAATAGAGTAGGCAAAAAATACCCATCCCTGAGAATTTTATAGGCTGTAGCTCTCCAGAAGTGATGTCCCCCACATAGGTTGTCATGAAAATCAAACATAATTTTTTGGGCCTCTTGTGGGTCCAAACATCTCAAAAGCACTCCCAGAGGGTCTTTCCAATACAAAACCTGGTCAATGAGGCAATATTTAATTACTTTTGTCTTAGGATCTCTTTCCTTACTTTTTCCCATACCATCTAGAGGTCGTAGCTCCTACAGAAAGAATATGATGTCTTTGTACCAGATGCATCCTACCATTGGAGGGACGACTTGTGGACCTATATGAGATGATTCAACTTGTTTATTTTCTGAGCAAGATCTGATGAAGTTGACCCCCAAATCCTTGCAATTAGACTCAACCGGTAACTTGGCTAAACCTTGGCCTTTAACTAGTTTGGTAGGATTTGTTTCCAGATCAAACTCAAGGATTTTGGCAATCCACTTGCTCCTTCGTCCATCTATGTCAGTCTGAATGAGAATGTCCTTCACATACGCCGAAGGAACGTATGTAATGATCTTTGAATGCAAAACATAAAATATGAAATATTTGAGAGCTCTTACCAAGTCATAGGATTGTTTTTCCATGATGTCATATTTCACCTCTGCATCTCTTAGTGCTTTTCTGAAAAATGAAATAGGCTTCTCTAACCCTCCAACATTTTTATGCAATAAAACAACTGCCACTGTATCAAAAGAAGAAAAAGAAAAAATTAGAAAAAATTTGGAGTAATCAGGACTGATAAGAACAGGTGCCTCAGTCAAGTCCTTCTTGATTTTTTCAATAGAATTTCTAGACTCAGCAGTCCATTTTACTTCATTCCCCTTCCTGAGCATGGTTGTTATGAGCTTTACCATTTCAGCAAAATTGGAAACAAACCTTCTCAGGAAATTAATTTTTCCCAAGAAAGACTGAACCTCTTTCCTGGATCTCAGGATTGACAAGGATTGGATTTTTTCTACCCTTCTAGGATCGATCCTGATTCCCTCAACTGATACTATGTGCCCCAATAATTTCCCCTCCTTCATGGAAAACAATGATTTCTTGGGATTTAAGGAAAGGCCAAATTTTCTGCATTTTAAGAAGACCCTTTTCAAATGTTCACAATGTTCTTTATCAGACTTGGAGAAAATTGTAATGTCATCCAAATAGATGACCACACATTTATCCCTTTCTCCAATGAAGGTGATGTCCATGGCTCGCTGAAAGGTTTCCCCTACGTTCATCGATCCAAAGGGCATATTAGCATACATGAATGTACCCAAAGTAGTGGTGAAGGCATTTTTTTCTCTATCTTCAGGCAGGACAAAGATTTGATTATATCCAGAAAAACCATCAATCATGGATATCCTCGATGCACCATTCACCCTTTTTAATATGTGTTCCATCTTTGACAAGGGGTATTTGTCCTTTTTTGAGCTTCTGTTTAGGTTTCTGAAATCGACACAAAGCCTGATTTCCCCATTTTTCTTTCTCACTGGGACCAAGTTGGCCACCCACTCTGAATAGCTCAAGGGCACGATGATCTAGGCATCCAACAACTTCTTCACCTCTTTCTCCATGATTGGCAGTAGCATAGGATTTATCGGCCTCAATTTCTACCTAAACAACTTAGTTTCCTCCTTTAGTGGGATTTTATGCTCAATGACACCTATGTCATAAGTCCCGAGATCTTCATATGTCCATGCGAACACATCAACAAACCTTTTCAATAGCTTAGAATATTTGGCACTTTGCTCCTTTGACAGGCTGCTTGACAACTTGACAAACTTAGGATTTTCCTTTGTACCAATGTTGCATTCAGATATGTCAGCATCATCAAGCAGACTTATAGTTTTTACTGCCACATCGTTACTGTCAAAAATCATTTCCAAAGGAACTAGTCCCTTTAGAATGTGATTGCTTGGTAACTTCACAATGTGATGATTAACAATTTTCTTTAAAAATACATCAGCATGGAGATCATTTTCAGAATCAAGATCTTGATCTATGTGTAATGCAGAAAATTCATCAACAGTTTCCAGGAACCTCTTGATTTCAAGATCATCCTCGAAAACCTTCCAATGTTTGACATTGTCAGGTATAGAGGGTCTATATTTTACCTCTACATCATACCTGAGTCTAGGTGACAGAGGGATTCTGAAATTTCTTGCTGAAACAACCAAAGAATCAACCACTATGTTCTCCTCTCTTGGAATAAATGAAATATTGAAAGCTAGGAAGAAAATGTCAATTAGGTCCCATACTTCATTCCTATAAGATCTGAGTCTAGGATGCTTGGATTGGTAAATATTTCTGATCTGATTGATAACCAACTCAACATCTCCAAACACAAATATTTCTTTAATTCCCATATCTTTTGTAGCTCTCAATCCCAACATAAGAGCCTCGTACTCTGCCATGTTATTGGTGGTTTCAAATTCTAATTTGTAGGACAGAGGTATGGTCTCTTGAGTGAGTGAAATACAGAATACTCTAGCACTAACACTCACCCTAGATGAAGCTCCATCAAAAAACATTTTCCAAACAAGGTTGATGGGAGAGGGAACTTCAGGAAAAGCAGTGGACTGTTTTTTGAGTTCTAGAGGAGGTTCGGGAGCATTAATGAGTTGTAATAAAATAGATCCAAAATCAATGTCAAGTGAAAATATAGGATGGTTGGTGGGGTTTGTTTCATCGCTAATAATATAATCCAAATGAGCTTCCCTGTAAAGTCTTCTATGCGCCCCCCCAAACACAGGAATAGTAGCATAGGTGAGGTCCATTTGAAGGGTTCCTCCAAGTATTTTTATCCATGATCTTGACAACAACATGCCAAACTTGGGGGGAACATTAGCTACCACAATATCCATGACCACACTTTTCATGGGCAGCTGAAACAACTTCACAACTAGGTCTTTGATGACCCCAAGACATTTCACTTTCCTAGAGTCAAATGAATACAAGTCGTGGTAAGCTTTTGTGATTCCCAATCCCAGTTCCTCCATGATAGTTTTGGGCATGAGATTATGATACACCCCTGAATCCATGATATAATTATGTAGCACCTTATCATGTATGTTCAGTGATGTGTATAAAGGAGGGGATGAATCATCTTTATCTTCTACCATCGGACCTAAGATGACTGCTGGATTTTCGTCTGGAAAATTGATTGAGTCTGTGGTATGATTTGAGGTTTCAGGAAGCAACAGTTTAGATAGGATTCTTTTGAAATATTCATTCTTGACTAGCTCTGAAAGGGGTACAGGGATTCTAATTTTCTGAATTTCATACTCGAAATTAAAAGGGGATGTGAACTTTGGAATTTCTTTCACTTCCGGGACCGGAGTTTTAACCACTGGAGAGGGGATTTAAAATTTATTACCTTTGTTGTCGTCTTCTACATCTTTAGCAGGCTTTTTTTTCTATAGTAGGTCGATCAAGAACATCCGGATTTCCTTATTTATTTTTAGACCTGAGGTTATATTTGTTCGGGTTGCTGTTAGTCTTGTCCCCCTTTCTCAGCTCATTTAATTGGTTGTCCATGAGAGACTCCTCGTATGTTGATTGAGTCAAGTGAGGGAAAGAGGATGGGTCTCCAAGACAGTGGATTTCTGGATCGAGGTCTTCCTCCTCTCCATCATTATTTGCAACAAGGTTGTTTTGGAGAGGGATCTAGATTTTCTGATCATCTCTATATATGTTCCTTTGTTCCCTTTGGAAAATATGAGGAGAATTGTTATTAGGCCTCCTGCAGTTGCCTCTGTTATCGACATTTTGAGGATTTATGTATGTCTTCTACCCTTCCAACTCCAATATTTCCATTCTAGCTTAAATTGATTTTAGTAAATTGGTTACCTCATCCATTTGAGGGGGAGCAGTGGAGAAAAAAGAGGTTGAAACTTCAAACCTCCCCTTTCCTTCATCTCTATCAACCTTACCCCTGAGTTTGTTCACTGCCAAAATGTTGGATTCAACTTCCAAGGCTGCATATTTCATATGAACCAAGGAAGAAACTCTTCTTTCTCTTAGTAGGAGGCAGAAATCAGGGTCAAATGCATTAGCATAAGTAATTCTAGCAGAGGCTTCTATAGGCTTTATCTCAATGGGGATATTATTGTACATTTTGTTGAATCTTTTGGAGAAATCAAAGACAAATTCTCCCTCTTTTCTCCTTAGTGACCTAAACTCTGTGATATAATACATGAAGTCTTTTTTATCCCCCCATTGTCTCAATAAGACATCATCTAAGGCTTCAATTCCACCAATGGATCCAGGAGTGAGGGCCCTGAACCACTTCCTAGCTTCTCCATCAAGACCATGGACAAAAATCCTCATCCACACATCTTCATCTATGATGACATAGTTGTCAGCATAACTGTAGAAGGCTGCTAGGTGCTCTTCTGCGGTTATATCTCCCTTGCCTGTGAACTTAGGTAGCTACTTAAGGTAGCCACCAATAGGAAGGGCATTTAGAGGTTGATGTAACATGAGAGGGGCATATCTAGAAGCTACTATAGCATCCATTTTGTTTCTGGGTGGATTTTCTCCTACCATTGGAGTGTGAACATGAGGAGAACCAAGAGGGGATGGAGTTCGGGCAGGAGATGTTGAGACTATAGTTCTAGGAGAAGGAGGAAACAATTGAATATCTAGGCCGAAGACTACAGTGCTGGGATGAACAAAGGCTTCTCCTACAACAAATCTGATAGGGGAAGGGATAGTAAAACCTGGAGTGGGAAAATATCCTAAGGTCCTGGGTCTGAGCCAGGGAACAACCTCAGGGGAGACAGGAGTGTCAAAAATTTCTCCTTCCAAACCAAGGCGAGGGGAGGAGAAAACAACAGGAAAACTCCCAAAATTTAAGGCTCTAGAAACTCCAACAAAATATATAATAGGAGTATGAGAAGCATCTATTGGAGTTTCAGAGGGAGGATGATGAAAATTACTAGAATCACCTAGTTCGGAAACCAAATTACCTTCTTGAGGGGTCATTTCCCTTCTGATAATTTTTTGTGGATCAACTTTGGGCATAGCTAGAGGCAGTTGTGGGTGAGACCTCGTGTGTCTGCCTTTCGGAGCCAGCTAAAACAATGAAGTCAGACCAGTGGAGTCTCTAGGTGCAGGCTGCAATATTTAATGGTATTGAGTTCTAGTGCACCTTCATAATCAATAAGCTTTGTCATTCTATCCCAGGGAAAATATTCAATTCGTCCCCGACAATGACACCAGAAATGTTATCACTAGAAGTCACCTCTGGATTGTAGCAGAGGTAAGAAAAATACCCATCAGTTTTTATGTCACAATAAATAAAATTAAAGAGGTCGAATGGGTGCAGACTCAAGAAAATATCGCTTTAACTCGGAAATCTGAACCAGTCAATGCATGAGAAAGTGATGTATTGATTTAACTTCAGTCAGTAAGTTGTAATAAAGGGTGAGTAGGGGATGAACAAGTGAGGAGACTAGAGGTCTGTTATGGACATCCGGTCTTCCAACAGCCTAAGGAAGAAAATATTCAAGAACAAGATCCTCTTAGACCTAAAACTTTGGGAAACTGAGAGAACGCTACAACAACACTACAATCAAACCTCCATTGAAACACAGTCACAATAATTCATGTGAATCCTTCAATCATGAAACTCTCAGTATCAGATGCAAAAGTGTGGATAAAGAAGCTAACTTAGATTAAACAAGAAGTCTCAAATCTCATTACATAACAGAGAACCAGAGTTTCATCAAAACATAACAATCGGGAGCCTAGCTCAACCATCGACACTAACAACTTATGAGAAAGACTCTTATATACTCAGAACCAAACAACAGAAGCCTGTTCGAGCCTTTGCATTGAAGGCATTACGTCTGCATGCTTCTTGGTAGAATGTGCATGTAATCCCCCGTCAGACGTGAGCTTCAGTCAGACGCAATATTTCTTTCAGAACGGACCTGCAGAGGAGTCGACTTGCTGACAATCCTTCTTCAGGCTTTTTATTTATGGTGGAAACGATGTTCAACTGCCACCACCTTCTTCAATAACTGCTTTTATCAGGATCGAGAAGGCCCAAGTCAACATTGCACCCGCATAACTTGGAAGCCTCTCCATTTTTCCATCTGGATTTGAGTCGAATGGTTGCAGGGGAGGCCTGACAATGGACGTGGACACAGACGAAGTGATTGGCATGCTCGACATGGAAAAGAGGACGAGAGATGGATAGATGGATAGTTGCAAAAGGGAAGAAGAGGCTGAGGATAGTGTGGGGGACAAAAAATTGGGGGCTGAGGTGTAATGGGATGGAGGTGATGTGGCACATGAAGATGATGAGGAGGCAGGGGGGAGGCTGCAAGGCGATAAGTGAGGGAGTAGGGACACGACACAGGTGGAAGTGTCATGGAGCGAAGTGGTACAGGTGGCGGGAGATGAGAAGGGGAGATGTGACAGGCGGGATGGGGCGTGGAGGATAGGTGTGGGAAGATAATAGGGAGCGAAAAGATAGGGGGAAGGGACATGCACACGAGAGCGCCAGTGGAAAAAAGGTGGCAGTAGGAGCGGGAAACAGTAAGGGAGAGCGGTAAGAGGTCTACTCGGAGGGGGGGGTGGCGGTAAGAGGTATTGAGTGGGGGGGTCCGCATTAACAACGAGGCACCATGATAGTGGGGGGTCTGCATTCAAAAACCACCAAATCAGACCCCCCTCCCCCCCATTAAAGGTAGAATTTCGGGGGGGGGGGGGTCTGATATGGATATCGAGATGTAGATCTGAGCACGCCAAGATCAGTTGCTTAGATCCACACGCTTTTTACCACATCACGCAAAAAGGTCAGATCATTCATCCGACTTAGGATAGAAGCCATTTTGTGGGTTGTTTTCCCACTTTCTTTCATTTCTTTGGCCAAAACAACATTTCCTAGGGAAAACACCCTCGACGAAAAATGTGTGCGAACAAATTCCACTGGATTTCACTTCGAGAGTCTCTTCATTTAGAACATTGTATTTACATGATCCATGGATGCTACCCTCATCATTTGATGTGGGTCAAAACCACATTAACACTGGGATGGTTGTAAATTTATCTGCAGATGAGGTCACTTACCTGTTGGACAACTGAGAGGGGGGGGTGAATCAGTTGTTATTGTTCTTAAAAAATTATTCCCATTTTGAACTCTTTACAAAAAACTCAATGATGATCACAATAAATAAGGGAAGAAAGAAATAGAATATTCAATATCAATCACACACATGAAATATACAGAGACAGATATTTCTTGAGGAAACCCATAAAGGGAAAAACCTCTTCTTCTTGATATGATAAGTAATATTTATTTTCTATACATTATCATTCTTATGAGCTACAACTTCTCTTGAGGCTACAACCTCTATTTTACAAGAAGAAACTTGCTGAGAGAACCAACTCTCTAGTTTCTCTAGAACCCACTAGAAGGAAGCACCAACTCCCTGAGTGTTCTAGCACCAACTAGATGGAAGCACCAACTTCCTGGTCACACAAGCACCAACCTATATAACAAAGAACAATAGTTCTCCCTTGCACCACCCTTCCACCCTAGTTTTTCTGGCTACAACCAGATGGAAGCTACAACTCCCTGTGTTCAAGCACCCACTTGAAACTTTGAGGACACCAGTCCTCCCTACCACCTCCCTACCACCCGAAAATATAAATATTTTCTTTCTTAACTTTATCACAGTGATACAAAATTTATCAATGGCTTACCAGTCTCATCACTGTTCTGCTACACTACTCAGTTTTTCCTGCATCAGTGTCTTTCTGCTCACATCCCTGCACTTTATGTTCTTATGCATTTTATACTCTGTGCACCATATGCATTCTATGCACTATGCCTCTGCATGCTCTTCACTACATCACTGTTCTTCCCTACAGGTTGTTCAATGCGTATCTTCCTCACAACTGCATTGCTAACCAACAGAGACTCCTCACTTCTCTATTCTTCATCTTTTTCTCACGTTGAGTCCTCTGCCTGGTCATCATCACAATTCTTCGTCATCCCTGGAGGTTAGCTCAATGTGTTCATCATCAGTGGGAATTATGCTGAGATTCCTTAGCTTCTCTAGCAGTCGAAACTCTTTGTCTACTCTATCAATTACAACCAGTCAATTATCGCTTCTTTGTCTTCTAAGCCCCTTCCTTCATGTGATCACTGGTGGTGACCATATGCCTGGGCTTAACGAGCGCTTATCAATTCAACGACCACGATTCATTCTCCTGAAATGGATGAATATCGTAACTTCGACACTTTTCCCTTCGGAACTTTTGGGTTTCAAACCTTTTGAAACTTTCAAATCATAATTGTTGAACATATCAGAAGGTTTACATTCATTTAGCAGAAACAGATCAATCGTCAGATTTGATTCTTACAAGGCTTAATCTAACGGCCAAGACTTAATCAACCCTTGATATGGATGGCCACCTTTTACTCCGGGTCTTTGGATATTACACTTACACTATCCTTCCACTGTATCTTGATCAATGGTTGAGAGTGCACCCAACATTAGATCGACGGTCGATATCTCCTATGGGTCTTCGGACTTCGGAGATTTCAAATCTCAACCCGTTATTTTATCCATATGTCAATCTTCTGAAGTTGTCAATCCACTGACGCGTGTCCATTTAAGATCAATGGTCAAGATATCCTTCGGGTCTCTAGACTTCGGATATTTCAAATCTCAAACATCTTCTTTCCTCCGGAGTGATGTCACTTACTTACGTCACTTGATGATGTGTCATGAGCCTAGTAGCTTCCATGTGTCACTCAGATTTGTGATTTCCATGTACCTGAAATGCCAAATAAACTTGTCACTTGTCATTGTCTGATTGTGCCACATGTCCTTGTTGGCGTAGTATTGCTGATGTGGTCTTCTGACCAACAAAACTGATCCAACAGTCCTCATATTTCCTCCAAATCCAATGGTCCTTATTCATTTCGGATTTCTGGTCTTTGGATTTTTCCAATCTCAAAATTTTTGAAGTGTAACCTCCTCATATCTTTATATCCGAAGTGAATCCTGTTCATTGATTAGAATCTTAGATCAACGGCTCGATCTTTCTACGATGCAACTCTTCGAGGGTATCTTGTCCTTCCACTTGGAATGATCCAATGACTGATGAAAATTCTCATTTCCAGAATTTCAAATATCAATCTCTCCAGAGTGTAACCTCCTCGTGTCTTTAGATCTGAAGTGAATGTTGTTCGACGATCATGAACTTAGATCGACAACTCGATCTTTCTACGATGAGGATTTCCTATCTTATCCTGTCCTTCCACTTGGAATGATCCAAAGGCTGATGAAAATTCACATTTCGGGAATTTCAAATCTCAAGCTCTCCAGAATGTAACCTCCTCACGTCTTTAGATCCGAAGTGAATGTTGTTTGTCGATCATGAACTTAGATCGATGACTCAATCTTTCTGCGATGTGGATTTGTTGTCTTATTATGTCCTTCCACTCGAAAGTGATCCGATGTCTAACGAGAATTTGCATAATCGAATTCTCAATCATTTTTCCTCGCTTATATTGTCCTTCCACTCAAAAATGATCTAACAGTCGTGAGGACACTCGAAGAAGATCAACGGTCGACGATGATTGTGAAACCACAACTTGCAAGTGATTTAACTCGACACCCAAACTTCACAATTTGAAGTTGTGCAATGTTGGTGAGTCAACTACAATCATCGATCTTCAAAGCTATAAAATCGGACGGTCCTGAATAATTGTGGAATTGGAACAAGCGTGATGTTCAATTCTCTTTTCAATCTCCGTAATTCATCCCTGCCGTAGATTTGGTGATTGCACATCCGATGGTCAAGATTTAATCTGACTTAAGCTCATTGTTTGTTGGATCAACCGCAATCATAGATATTTTAAGCTATGAGATCTGACGATCTAGACAGATTGTGGGATTGTAACTGGCAAGTAGTTTAATTCCTCTTTCGCTCCCCGCAATTCATCCCTACCGTAGATCTGGCTTACAGATCCGATGGTCTTGATTTGATCTGAGTTTTATCTCACCATCTCTTCTAAGATTTGATTCCTTCTACACACTCTGCTTGTAATCATGCCATCGTCTCTATTGTTATTTCCATCAATGACAAGCACATGATTTCCTATAAATCATGCCAACAATATCCTCCTTTGTCATTGATGGAAACCCTAAAAGGTTGCACTATTCTTCTTGGACCTCCAACTATACCATCCAGACCAATCCTTTTCTCCCCCTTTGAAATCAATGTCAAAGAGAACATGCTCCCCCTGAGATGTTGCAGTATGTTTCAGAGGTATCAGTTATTCAACCAAAGCATACTCCCCCTGACAGGATGGACTCTCTTAGGTTGATAATGGGTTCACACCCAACTTCTGGCGTAGATAATCAAACTGAGATTTTGCAAGCGGTTTAGTGAAGATATCAACAATCCGATCTTTGGATGGAATATAATGCAAAGAAACAACAGTGTTGGTCACCTGTTCCCTCAAGAAGTGATACTTGATGGGTATAATCTTGGTATTGGAATGAAATAAAATATTCTTTGACACACTAATTGCACTAGTATTATCACAATGAATTGGGATCGGTGCAGTATATTTTACCTCCAAGTTTGCAAGTGTCTGAATCATCCATAATACTTGGGTACAACAAGTGGCAGCTGCAATGTATTCGATAAGGAAATGCAACCTTGCTTCTTTCTCAACCATGATACAAGGGAATCTCCTAAGAAGAATGCACCTCCACTCGTGTTTTTCCTTTCATCCGCGCAGTTAGCCCAATCAACATCTGAATAGACTGATAGTTGGAAATTCTGATTCTTAGGATACCATACGCTGTAGTCAATTGTTCCTTTCAAGTATCTGAATATTCTTTTGACATCTAACAAATGACTCTGTTTAGGTGTATCCTGGTACCTTCCTACCATTCCAACAACATGCATTATGTCTAGACAGGATGTTGTGATGTACAATAGGCTGCCTATCATAGACCTATATGAAATCTGATCAACATCAGGTGAATCATCATCCTTGCTTAATTTACATCCAGTGACCATAGGTGTACTCATAGCTTTAGAATCTTCCATTTGAAACCTTTTCAACATTTCTCTTAGATATTTTTCTTGAGAAAAAAATATTCCTTCAGACCTCTGAGTAATTTGTAGGCCAATAAAAAATGACAGTTCCCCTATCATAGACATTTAAAATTCAGACTGCATGGTAGAAGAAAACCATTGTACCAATGAAGCATTATTACTACCGAAGATGATGTCATCTACATAGACCAACACAATGAGTAGATCATTACCCTCTGTTTTGATATAGATTGTTGTCAATTGTTCCTCTCTTGAACCCTTTGTCTTTTAGATATGTATCGAGTCTGTGATACCAGGCACGAGAAGCTTGTTTCAACCCATAGAAGGCTTTCTTTATCTTGCATACAAGGTCAAGTTTATCTGACAGTTGGAAACCTTCTGGTTGTTCCATATAGACTTCTTCTTTTAGATCTCCATTTAGAAAAGCTAACTTGACATCCATTTGATAGAATTTAAACTTCTTATGACAAGCATAGGAAATAAACATTCTAATAGCTTCTAATATTTCTATGGGCGCAAATGTTTCATCAAAATCTAGTCCTTCTATTTGATCATACCCTTAACAGACCAATTTGGCTTTATTCCTGACAATTTTTCCTTGTTCATTCATTTTATTTTTAAACACCCATTTGGACCCAATTACATTCTTATTTGTTGGTATAGGAACAAGCTCCCAAATATTGTTCTTCTCAATCTGATCCAGTTCCTCATTCATTGATTTTAACCAATTTACATCTTCATTGGCTTCATTGAATTTCTTGGGTTCCACCATGGATATGAACGCCATATGTGATTGCTCTATGTCTTTGATTATCCTTCTCCTGGTTTGTATACCTTTGTCTTTCTCACCAATTATCTGACTTCAAGGATGATTCTTTTGAGTAATTCTGGAGGAGGAATTTGATGTTGATCGTTGTCCTAACTCTTCTTGTCTGGGTGTCTCTTCTCCATCTGATTCTTGGACCTGTTCATCTTCAATTTCAGTTGTGTCCTTTGTATTAGACTCAATATTCCTCACCTCTCTTACTGGGACTCCATCATCAACCTTTAAATCAATGCAATCTTTTATTAAAGAATCTATATCCTTTACTATTGGTAACATATCCTAAGAAGATGCCTTCATCAACCCTATCATCATACTTGCCAAGGTTTTCATTATTATTCTTTATGTAGCACTTACTCCCAAAGACTTTGAAGTGTTTGATTGAAGCAGGTTTTCCATACACAGTTCATAAGGTGTCTTATCACTATGTGGTATGAGGCGGGATTTGTTAAGAATATGGATTGTTTTGTGTATTTCTTCTACCCAGTAAGTTTGACCATTGTTCTTCTCATTCATCATTGACCTAGACATTTTCTGAACTGTTCTATTTTGCCTCTCAACTACTCCATTTTATTGTGGAGTTCCTAGGATTGTGTATTCTCTCTTGATCCCATGTTTATCACATAATTCCTTGAAATCACTTGACATAAATTATGCTCCTTTGTCTGATCTTACTGCCTTTAACTTCTTGCATGTTTGATTCTAAGTTAAAGCCTTAAATATTTTAAATTTCTCAAATTCCTCATCTTTTTCTTTGAGAAAAGCAACCCTGGTAATTCTGGAGTAATCATCAATGATCAACATAAAGTAGTTATAATAACCCTAAATTGCACCATGCATGCATACCTGACATCAGGTCATCTTACTTGCTTTTTTTGCCAAGCCATCATTTGAACAACTCTTCTAAAAAAACCATATTTTTGAAGATGTGCATGCCCTGCATCACTACTGCTCGCGTACACACACTTGTTGCACCATTACAACCCACTTATACTCACAAAAAGAACGAAAAATAAAAAATTGCAAAGGGATACAGGTTTTTAGGAAGTTACCTAACCATTTGACTGCCCATAGCCAGTCACCCAACCGAATAACTATATTTTTGGCCTATGAAAGAAGGTGTTGGGGTCCCATTTCTACAATAAGCATGAGAGAAAAGAAACTCTGCCCATTTCAACATTCCCCCTTTGCCCCAATATTTTTCAAACACATTGTGAGTTTTCCCCCGGTCGACATCCCTGACGAGGGAACTGATCCCTGCCACAGATTCCAAGGTCCTTGTGAGGAAGGAATTCCTGAGTTTTCCCCTTGTGCAGGAATAGTACCCTGCATAGGATTTTGTTGTCCATAACCGGGGTTTCCCCTGGCTGAGACGACAACTGACGAGAATGCATTATTACCAAATGCGTTGAACAAAGAGAACAATGTTGAACCTACCAGCATGCTATAAGAAGGAAGTCCTTGACTACCTGCTCCAAACGAACTATAGTTTATGTCCGACCTGGCAAAGTGTTTGTGAGCACCACCGAGCAAAGGGGACGAAGGAGGTATGTGACCCCCTCCGTAAGGGAAAGTGTTATAGGGAGCTGAAGTGCCTCCCATGGATCCTTGCAAAGGAGCGTTCGAGCTCCCTACCCCCAGACCTAAATTATTTAGAGTGGAGTGGGAAAGGACATAGTTTGTATCAAATCCAGGCATCCCATATAAGAACGGATGGCTTGTTGCACTCTGGGTGAAAGGAGCAGTGATCGCCACCATAGACAGAATCAGACCATTGCCCGAGGTAGAGATGGTCGATACCATAGTGGTTCGAACCGGTGATGGTCGATTAGGAGGTGGAAAACCCCCTGTAGTGACAGTCGTAGAGGGAGTATGAGGATTCCCTGAAGAAGTAGCAACATTTTTCTCCATCGTTGCTTGTGACACTACCTGACGCTCGTAAGGGTCAACCTGTAGGATGATCGATGTCGATAGATCAGTGATCAGAGGGTTATATGGACCAAGAGCTTCCTCTCCAAGGTTAGAAATGGTTGGTTCCTCCGGAATAAAATGTTCTCCTCGTGGAGATGGGTCGGGCACAGTTTCTTGTGGCCCGATCGCCTCAAAATACCATTGTTGGTCTAGTCTTTGCCTTAGCGGTGGTGGGGGTGGTTCCAGATTAACTGACGACAAGCCAAGAAGCCTTCATGACCGGTGGAGCTCCTGATCCTCCACGATGTGAGAAGATCACTAACACACTAGGGGTTTCTATTAATGTTAAAGACCAACACACACTAGAAAAATCTCCTATGAGATAAGACAATAAGATCACTAGCTAGTTGGAAGAACAGTTACACCAGCCAACACTAGAGCAACTTACTGGTGCAACTCAAATATGGAATCAACCTCTGGGTATACTCTACAAATCATAGCCCGATGTCTTCCCTAGGTACCATGGTATACCCCTGCAGTCACCTTTGTAAGTCACTAAGATAAAGGCAACTAGGTTGCTAGCACGAGAACAATCACCAGGTCGGTACAATTAACAGTCCGGTGGACCGCAATGAGCAGGGGATCAAACCCGAAACCTATCAAGGGTATTGAAATCAAGTGTTCTGGAAGATGACTGAGGACCTCGAATGGATTCAAGATAAACAAACCTCTATGGCAAATGCGATCAACGGAATCCCAAGATAAGCCCTCTATATGCATTCCCCACTACGCTTGGTCCGACTTTGGAGGGGTTATCTCTACTACCTTTCTGCACACGACCTCATGTTTAGCCCCTGTGTTAGAGGGGGGTCCCAGATAACTTTCACAGTTACTGGACTTTTAAGCATTCCCTAGCACAAACTCCTATGTTTGTTTTTGTAGCCTTGAATATTTTCCTCTCCAATCCTAAATCAAGGCTCTAGCCTAGACTAAATTGATGGCCCCTACAAACACAAAGTCTAATAACTTTTAATTAAACGTTAATTTTAGTGATTGTCTTAATTCAAAGGGAACAGAAGTGAAACCAATTATGTTCTTTAAGAGACGAAAGAGAAGAGCATAAAGTGAAATTGAAAACAAACTACTTCTTCTTCACAAATAAAGATTTTCCAATTTAAACTCTTTAACCAAACTTTTTCGTAACTACTTTTCTCAGATCTTTGAAAAGAAAAACCTAAAACAAGATTTCGCTCGACTACGAGATGCTTAATTTCCAAAGTATTCAAATAGAGAACTTAAGAAAAACTTTCTTTTTCCTTGATAAATAAAACAACTAACCTAAACTAGTTTTACCAAACAAAGAAATGAAAAACCTTTTTTATTGTTTTATGCTTCAAAACAAGAAATTTGAAAATGAATTCTTTTCTTTTCTTCTAAAGAAAAAAAGGGAAAAATGAAGACAAGACAAAACCAGGAAATGACTTCTGGCCCACTGCAGATCCTAGGGAGTCATTGACAATACCAAACAGGCAGATCAGAACAGACTCACAAACTCGTCTAAAAACCCTAATAAAGAAAACATAATAAATTTTTGATAAAAAAAAGCTATACTGAGGTTAGACCTAGGCTACAGACTGCTATAACAAAGACCAAGACTAGATCAAGAAAACCCCTAAGAAGCATGACTTCTAACAGGGAAGAGGATGACCGCCTCTTCTTTAAAAAGGATTTTCTCAACACAGGCACGCTGCTGACACTTTAGCAGCCTGTGTATGTACACGGTCTACCTAAAGGTAGGGCACGTATGTACGCGTGCAGACCCACTACAGGCTGCGTACACCTCTGTAACTTTATAAAACAAAGAAAACAACAGTCAAGCTAACAAGGCAGGGAATACTAGTATGGAAGACCAGAATCCCTTAAAGACTCAGACACTTACAAAAACTCAAAAAAGGAAATTAAACCAATTAAAACACCCAAAAAGAATATCCCTTAAAAAACCCTAGAGGTTCCCTAGTACGGTTCCCAATTCTGCTATAGAGGGAAAACCCCCCTACAGACTACACCAGGGTTCTAAAGTGCAGGCAGAGCTAATTTTCTAATGTCTCCTACTTTTACCAACTATCCTAACATTACCCCACAATCATACATAAAAAAACAAAGTATAGGGATCCGGTAAGATTACCTTAAACTCTACATTCGGTGTCGATCCCTTTGCACTCAGTTGTTTCTCGACTGAAGATATCCTCCCAAGGCCAATCTGCATTCACCAAAATACAAACAAGAAACTACAAGCATGCATTCTATATATGGACTAGTGGGTTAGATGTCATAACAAAAATACAAATAACTCATGAAGATTGAAGACATCATTTGGCGGGACGGAAAAAGTATTTCTTTATATTAATCTCACAAAGTCGCTTACAATATGAGACCCGCAACTGCTCCTCGAACTTGTTCCTGGGCTCCTCTTCATTGTGCACCAACTGATTCCACGTATTCTTCTCCTCTTCAGTTATCTCTAGGGAAATGGAAAGGGTTTGCAATGGAGGAAAAAGGGATGGAAAAAAGAATTCTGGCTCAAACTCACAATGTGGTTGCAAAATATTGGGGCAAAGGGGGAATACTAAAATGGGCAGAGTTTCTTTTCTCTCATGCTTCTTGTAGGAATGGGACCCCAACGCCTTTTTTTATAGGCAAAAAAGATAGTTATTCGGTTGGGTGACCGGCTATGGGCAGTCAAATGGTTAGGTAACTGCCCGAAAACCCGTATCCCTTTGCAATTTTTTATTTTTCACGCTTTTTGTGAGTATACGTGGGCTGTAATGGTACATAAAGAGTGTGTACATAGGCAGTAGTGGTGCAGGGAGCGTACATCTTCAAAAATATGGTTGTTTTAGAATATTTGTTCAAATGATGGCTTGGCAAAAAAAGCAAGTAAGAAGGCCTGATGTCAGGTATGCATGCATGGTGCAATTTAGGGTTATAACAATAGTTTTCCTTCCCCGTGCCTTCCTGTATTGACGTTCCACATAAATCCATATGAACTAATTGGAGTGGTTTCTTTGTTGAATTAGAGCTCTTGGATTTAAGCTATGTCCTGGTTAGCTTTCCTACTTGGCAAGGTTTACACATAGAGTCTTGTGGCTTTGATATTCTTGGAACATCTTTTACTGTCCTCAAGATTTTTGATCTTGATTAAGTGGTCAAAGTTTAGATGTCCAAGTCTCCTATGCCATAACCAATTTTCATCATGTTTTCTTAGATGACACTCTTCTTTATCTTCTTTCGGCACATATACATTATTTTTTGTCCTTATGCCTTTAGCCACCACTTGTCCTAAGTTTACAGACTTTATCTTACAATCCTTGGAAGTGAACACCACTTCACATCCTCTGTCACACATTTGACTTACACTAAGAAAATTATGTTTCACCCCATCTACAAGCAGAACATCCTGGGATTTTCCTTTACCATTACTCAAACTCACCATCCCTTTACCCTTGATTTTACCTGGTTCATTATTTCCACATATTACATTTCTTGTTTTTCTTTTACTTATAAACATAAAATTATCCTTGTCTCTAGTCATGTGCTTGGAACATCCACTGTCTATATACCAGGGGTCTTTTTGTTTTTGAGCTGAAAGTACTAGACCACATTTTTCACTATATTTTTTTTTCCATGTGCTGGCATTTCTAGCTAAAGGATTTATCCTTGGATCTACCTTGTACTTCTTCAGATGGAAATTTGTATCTTTGTGGATAAAGTTATGACAGTTATAACATTCGATCTCATTGTTCAGTAGGTCAAAGTGATTGGTGCTATGTTGTCTATTCATTGGATGCTTAGTTCTATGTTGTAAATATTGTTTATTTCTTGACCTCCTCAGTTGCATGCCTCTAAACTTAATTTGACAATTTACAATCTTATGACCAAAATTAGAATAGTAAAAATAGTAGCCATGGAATACATTTTGGTACTTGAAGGATGTCCTTCTTCTTGGCATTTTTTGCTGCATATTATGATCTCTTTGTTTTTTTATCAGGGATCATATTGTCTTTATTATCTTTTGGTGATAGAGTGCTCTCATGGTTTGATTGTCTGTTGACTTGGAACTTGATCATCTTTACTGGCTCTTTGCTTTCTGGCTGATTGTTGCTTGAACCATTTACATAACCTAAACCAGTCTTCAACAAAGGAGATCTCTGTTTGCTCAGAATGTCGTTAAGTTCTCCATCTCTTTTCTGGTTTTTACTACCTCTTCTTCCAAGGCTTCACATCTTGCCTTCTTTTCTGATAAATTTTGTTTCAAAAATTCCTCTATTTTCTTTGCCTCTTATAATTCCAATTTTAGCAGGGAAAAGTCTTCATCAGGTACTTTATTGTCTTTCTCGAACTGTATCAACAATTGTTTTTTCCTTTTCTTCTTAGATCTGAGTCTAGGAATTTCTTCTAGAGCACTGATCAGTTCTCCTTCCAAATCAACCACAACTTCTTCATCGTCAACATCACTTCCTGTGATTTTATTATCATAATCCCCTTTGGACATAATCATAAAGTCATTAATCTTATCTTCACAGAAAGATTCACTATTTGTGTCTTCTGAAGAGTCATCATTGTTTACACATAGACTTTTCTTTTTACCAAATCTCTTGGGTTTGTACTTATTTTCACCTTCAGAAGTATGATCATGTTTCTTGTGTGGAAACTTAGATGCAAAGTGACCTATATTTCCACAGTTAAAACATTTGAAGGGAAATTTTCCTTGGTACTTGCTTGATCCTTTCTTTAGTATTCTCACAAATTTTTCTTCAATTTCATCAGGCTCAGAATCCTCAATCTTATATGCTATAAATGATGCTTCTCTAGAGGTGGGTTTATCTTTACCTATCCTCATTTCATAGGCAGTCATAGTTCCTAGGAGTTGTTCAATAGACAGAGATTTTAGATCATTAAGTTATTCTATAGCAAATACCTTTGGGTTGAACCTATCTGGCAAAGATCTCAAAATTTTCTGAACTAAAGAGACATCCTCAATTTTTTCACCAAGTACTATCATTGCATTTACTTGTTCTTCAACTCGCAGAAAGTACTTCCCAACCATTTCATCCTCTTTCATCTTTAGTTATTCAAACTGTAATCTGTAGGTCTGAAGCTTGGCATCCTTTACCTTCTCATTACCTTCATAACTACTGATGAGTGTTTCCCACATTTCTTTGGAAAATTCTAAGTGCATAACTTTTACAAATTCTGTTTATGCAAGCCCACTTAGAATAGTATTCATAGCCTTAGCATTGAAGATGAGTTATATCTTGTCATCCTTAGAATCTAGTACAACTGGCTTTACATAACCAATCTCTACCACATCCCAGACATCTGCACCTAGGGCCATTATGTAGGTTCTCATCCTAACTTTCCAGAAGGCAAAGTTTGTTCCATTGAATAGGGGGCCTTATTGGTTGAAGTTCCTTCATGGATAGTCATGTTTAAGCTCTAGGATCTACCCTTAGATAAAAGGAACTAGATCTGATACCAATTGTTGGACAACTGAGAGGGGGGGGTGAATTAGTTTTTACTGTGCTTAAACAATTATGCCCATTTTGAACTCTTTACAAAACACTCAATGATTATCACAATAAAGTAGGGAAGTAAGCATTAGAATATTCAACATCAATCGCACACATGAAATATAAAGAGACATATATTTCCTGAGGAAACCCATAAAGGGAAAAACCTCTTCTTCTTGATATGATAAGTAATCTTTATTTTATGTACATTATCATTCTTATGAGCTCCAACTCCTCTTGAGGCTACAACCTCTGTTTTGAAAGAAACAACTTGCTAAGAGCACCAACTCTCCGGTTTCTCTAGCACCCACTAGAAGGAAGCACCAACTCCCTGAGTGTTCCAACAACAACTAGATGGAAGCACCAACTTCCTGGTCATGTAGGAACCAACCTATATAATAGAGAACAATAGTTCTCCCTTGCACCACCCTGACACCCTGATTTTTCTGGCTGCAACCAGATGGAAGCTACAACTCCCTGTGTTCAAGCACCCACTTGAAACTTTGAGGACACCAATCCTCCCTAAAACCTCCCTACCACCCTGAAATATAAATCTTTTCTTTCTTAAATTTATCACAGTGATACATCATTTATCAATGGCTTATCCGTATCCTCACTGCTCTACTACACTGCTCTATTCTTCCTGCATCAATGTACTTCTGCTAGCATCCCTGCACTTTCTATTCTTCTTCGTTTCATACTCTATGCACCATCTGCATTCTATGCGTTATGCCTCTGCATGCCTTTGATTGCGTCACTGTTCTTCCCTACAAGTTGTTCACTATGTATCTTCCTCACAACTGCATCGCTAACTAGCAGAGACTCCTCACTTATCTGTTTTGCATCTTTTTCTCACGTCGAGTCCTATGCCTGATCATCATGGAAACTCTTCGTCATCCCTGGTGGTTAGCTCAATGTGTTCATCATTAGTGGGCATTATGATGAGATTCATTACCTTCTCTGGTAGTTTAAAATCTTCGTCTACTCTGTCAGTTACAGCCAGTTAATTATGGCTTCTTTGGCTTCCAAGC
The DNA here is from genome assembly GCA_009831015.1 of Picea engelmannii. NCBI lineage: Eukaryota > Viridiplantae > Streptophyta > Pinopsida > Pinales > Pinaceae > Picea > Picea engelmannii. Next base: position 125,778 of record ML782269.1, read on the forward strand.
CCCTTCCTTCACGTGATCACTGGCAGTGACCATACACCTGGGCTTAACGAGTGCTTGAGTGCATATCAATTCAACGACCACGATTCATTCTCCTGAAATGGATGAATGTCGTAACTTCGACACTTTTCCCTTCATAAATTTTGGGTTTCAAACCTTTTGAAACTTCCGAATCAGAATTCCTGAACAGATCAGATGGTTTACATTCATTTCGTGGAAATGGATCAATCGTCATATTTGATTCTAACAAGGCTTAATATGACATCTAGGACTTAATCAACCATTGATATGGATGGACACCCTTTACTCTGGGTCTTTGGCTATTACACTTATGCTATCCTTCCACTGTATATTGATCAATGGTTGATATTGCAGCCAACATCAGATCGATGGTTGATATCTCCTACGGGTCTCCGGACTTTGGAGATTTCAAATCTCAGCCTGTTCTTTTCTCCATACGTCAATCTTCTGAAGTTGTCAATCCACTGACACGTGTCCCTTTCAGATCAATGGTCGAGATCTTCTTCGAGTCTTTGGACTTCAGAGATTTCAAATCTCACACCCCTTCTTTCCTCCAGAGTGATGTCACTTACTTACGTCACTTGATGATGTGTCATGATCCTTGTAGCTAACACATGCCACTCAGATTTGTGATTTCCACGTACCTGAAATGTTGAATCAACTTGACAGTTGTCATTGTCTGATTGTGCCACGTGTCCTTGATGATGTAGTCTTGCTAACGTGGTCTGCTGATGTGGTCTTATGACGTGGTCTATTGACCAACAACACTAATCTAATAGTCCTTGTATGTCCTCCAAATCTGATGGTTCTTGTTCATTTCGGATTTCTGGGCTTCGAGATTTTCCAATCTCAAAATTTCCAAAGCGTAACCTCCTCGTATATTTATATACAAAGTGAATCATGTTCGTTGATCATAATATTAGATCGACGGCTCGATATTTCTGTGATGTATCTCTTCTGGTGTATCCTTTCCTTCCACTTGGAATGATCCAATGGCTGACGGAAATTCTCATTTCGGGAATTTCAAATCTCAATCTCTCCAAAGTGTAACCTCCTCGTGTCTTTAGATCTGAAGTGAATGTTGTTCGTAGATCATGAACATAGATCGACAGCTCGATCTTTTTGTGATGCAGCTTTGCTAGCTTATCTTGTCCTTCCACTTGGAATGATCCAATGGCTGACGAAAATTTCCATTTCAGGAATTTAATATCTCAATCTCTCCAGAGTGTAACCTCCTCATGTCTTTAGATCCGAAGTGAATGTTGTTTGTCGATCATGGACTTATATTGACGGCTCGATCTTTCTGCGATGCGACTTTGTTGGCTTATTCTATCCTTCCACTCAAAAGTGATCCGACGGCTAACGAGAATTTGCATAATCGAGTTATCAATCATTTTTCCCCGCTTATCCTGTCCTTCCACTAAAAAATGATCCAACGGTCATGAGGAAATTCGAAGTAGATCAACGGTCGACTATGATTGTGGAACCACAACTTGCGAGTGATTTAACTCAACACCCAAACTCCACAATTTGAAGTTGTGTGTTGTTGGTGAGTCAATCACAATCGTCGATCTTCAAAGATATAAGATCGGACGATCCTAACTAATTGCGGGATTGGAACAAGAGTGATGTTTAATTATCCTTTCAATCTTCGCAATTCATCCCTACCGTAGATTTGGTGATTGCGCAACCGACGGTAACAATTTAATCTGACTTAAACTCATTTTTTGTTGCATCAACCGCAGTCATAGATCTTTGAAGCTATGAGATATGAAGATCTAGATAGATTGCAGGATTGTAACTGGCGAGTAGTTTAATTCATCTTTCGCTCCCTGCAATTCATCCCTACCCTATATCTAGCTTGTAGATCCGACGGTCTTGATTTGATCTAAGTTTTATTGCGCCATATCTTCTAAGCTTTGATTCCTTTTGCACACTCTGTCTATAATCATGTCATCGCCGTTGTTGTTCTTTCCATCAATGACAAGCACGTTCTTTCCTATAAATCATGCCAACATTACCAAGCTATTCAACAAGCCAAAACATCAGTCAAAGGGTTTAAGGTGACCCTGATCAAACTCCTTCATTGACATAGAAGGATGATCTTTTTCCAGAGCCTATCTAGGCTCAAAATTATTCAAAATCCCAATATTTTCTTGACATTGTTTTTCCCTCATACGAAGCTATCATTGAGGAAATGATTGGAGCTTAAAGGCCCTGGGAGGATATGCATCACAGATCATATTTCCTCCCCGTGATCAGTCGAATGAAAAAGGGAGAGTTTAAGTCAACTATGAGTAGGAGTGTCGATCGAATGATCAAACCCTTTATCAAAGACAGTGTCTATGCGAAGGGGAACATGGAAAAAATCTCAGAAACCATCCTGATTAAAATTTCGAAGAACCTTGACGTTGTCGAAAATATCTTCACTGGAGTGGAGTGCTCTCAAGATGAGATTTGTCAGTATATGATTATTTTTAAATATTTTTGGGATGTATTTGCTTGGTCGTAGGAGGAGATGCCTGGCATAAATCCTCAGATAGTTCAACATGGGATTCGAACCTATGACAATGTCAAGCTGGTTCGAAAAACATTGTGACCAGTGAATACTAGGAAGGTAGCAACAATCAAAGTCGAGGTAGAGAAGTTTCTCAAATATGTCTTCATATATCCAGTTCTATTGATGAAATGGGTTTCTAAAATAGTTTCGATTGATAAAAAACAAGTCACAATTCATGTATGTATGGGTTTTCGGAACTTAAATAAATCATGTCCCAAAGATAATTTTTCGAAGCCATTTATCGATCAAATTCTAGATGAGTGCACAGGAAGTGAGATATTTTCATTTATGGATAGTTTTTTGGGGTATAACCATATTGAAATCTGACCGAAAGACCAACACAAGAAAACTCTCATCTGTCCATGGGGAATTTTTGCTTATAAGAAGATGCCTTTTGGCCTTAAAAAACCTGGCTCCATGTTTCAGCAAGCCATGATGTTTGCTTTCCATGACTTGAAGCACATAGTGGATGATTATTTGGATGATCTCATGGCTCATTCACGAAAGAGAGATGAACATATGTTACACCTCCACCTTGTTCTTGAAAGGTGTCATTACTAGAGAGTCCAAATGAATCCATATAAGTGCATTTTTTGCATGAATTCTATACATCTTTTGGGATTCATAGTTTCGACAAAAGGGATCATGGTCGACCCCTTAAAATTTGAGGCAATCAATCAGTTGCTTCCCCCAAGTACAATTAGACAACTTCAAAGCCTACAAGGAAAGGTGAATTTCCTTCGATGGTTTGTATTGAACTATGCCAATGTCATAAAAGGCTTCATTCACCTTTTGAAGAAGGGGGTCCAAATTTTTTGGGCTGAAGCAGTACAATATTCTTTTGACGTATTAAACAAAGCTATGGTTTTGACTCCTTTGTTGAGTCCCCCTGATTATAATCGAGAATTTTTGTTATATTTGGTGGCATCTGAATCCTTGATTGGCATGGTTCTGCTGCAAGACGATGATGGGATCCAATATCACATCATCTAATACTTAAGTTGCACTTTGTTAGGTTGAGAGATTAAGTATTCTCATGTGGAGAAAATCGCCTTGTCATAATTTCATGTTGTCCAACATCTTCATCATTAAATTTTTTTTGTAAGAGAACCGTTGTCACCATTGTTAATCCATTTCAATATGTTATGACTTTGTGAATTGTCAAAGGGAAGTACAACAAATGGATTGTTGTGCTTGAATATTTTTCCTTGAATTTGCTTCAGCCAAATCCAAAAAATATTTGTCCTTCGCCGAAATAATGTCGGAGTTTCCAGTTGAGAATGAGGAGAGAGAGAACATTGACTCATTCCCTGATGAGCACATATTGCTCTGGGATAGGGATATAGAGTCATATTTGGTACCTTGGGTATATCATTCGATAGTGGCAAGTTCCCTCGCTATTGACAGTGGGAAAAAATCAATATCTCCTTCTTGATAGATTCTACCAGGTGTTTAACCTCAACTCATTTATTCACACTTGTTAGATTGTACCATGGTACCTTGAAACCCATTATCATCATCGGTGGGTTGTCTTGAATTTTTTAACGGTATACATAAATGATCGGTAATAAAATTTTGTCTCACTGTGTTCAACCCCAGTACATCTATTCACATAGTGTAGACTCGTACCATGACAGATTGTTTTGAAGACTTCTGGTGAAGTACGAGCATCACAACTTTTGTGCTCCTACCCGACATACATTGTACCAACCCGTAGAAATTTGTACTTGCAGAGGATCATATTTTTCACTCTGTTGGTCCCAGATATCCTTTGTTCTTGATTTTGAGACATAGCACCATTGTGTATCTCTTCATGGCTATGATCTACTTTCACATCGATCCACTGTGTATTCCTCGTGGCCATGTTTTCTAATTTTATATATCACATGGATCCAATGTGTATTTCTTGTGGCCATGGACATTAGTCATACTTTAGTATGTACCATGGATCCATAGTGTACGTTATTTGGAATCCATGCTTACATCATTCCTGAGCATGGGTATTCCCGACTTGGGAAGGAAATACTCTCACTTGATCTTGAATGATGGTTGTTGTTTTTGGGTGAGTTTATCAGGGACCTTCAGGAGTTTACTTCAATGCATCCTTGTCTCTCAAATTTGTAATGTATTTCAGCCATCATGTTCCCCTTATAACCTTACACATTAGGGGGCATCTTTTATAATATAAAATTCCACACCTATTCACTTGTGCTATGGCTTGCCCTTCCCTTTGGCTTGCAAAATCAAAATCCCACCTTGCTTCATCCAAGACATATTAAAAACATGAATTTTGAGAATATATGTGGGTTTCCTTTGAGAAAAACACACATATATGAGCCTTTATAGTGTGAAATCCACAAATTTCCTAAAAAATAATGAAAAATAAAATAATTCTGAGATTTCAAGTGGGTTTTTCAGTTTGGCTCGTTTCCCAACATCCTTCAGCCCATACAAAACAGATTTCAACCTATCCAACCCATTTGGGAGAATATAAAGAACATTTGAGGGAAGTGATAAGGAAAAGTTGGATGGTGCAAGGTTATGCTGAGAAAAATGAGCAAGCTTCCCTTCCCCTTCATCCTCTGAGAAGTTTTCCCCAAACCTGGAAACTCCTTTTCTAGAGTCACTTCCTCTTGCATATACTTATCAGGTGTGTTCCTATCCTTATTAGAATATTTGAGGAAGAGTTTCATTGAGTTTATTCTTAAAGGAATTCAGGAGGAACCCAAGTGATTGGTTCTGAAACAGTGCCAGAAGCAGTGTCAAGTTGTAACTAACTCTCTTATTTCGTTGATTAATAGAAGAGTATATTTACCTTCCAATATTGTGTTCACTTGTTTCATGGAAACCTTATATGTTCATGATTGTTCATATATGCTTTGAAGTGTAATTTTTATATATTCTACTAGGACCTATAACTACCCCATTGCAGTGTAATCTAGGTCTTGTATTGCAGGCTTGTACCGGCAAAGACCAGGAGCATTTCAAGAGAAGGGATTGACATCAGTCAAAGGGTTTAAGGTGAGTACCTTCTCTTCTATCCTTTCCCTATCTCTCTCCGTGAAAAAATAGTTATTTTTGGTTTGTATATTTGATTGTGAGGGTAGATTTAATATTCTATATCCAGTCTTTCTCTGTTGTGACAAGACCCAAGGTCACAAGGGAAATATCCTAGTAAAAGGACTGGAATTAGATGTGATTTTGACTATTAAGAGGGGAAAATTAGCCAGCCTTAGGGACCACCACTTCTTGTGGATTCATAGCCCCAGATCTGGGGTGATTTCTTGTTGAGAATTGGAACATCATGTCTACATTTGGGAGGAACATCCTTCCTCTGCAACGGGTTGCATACTTTATTAAGATAAGAGTTCTTATTTTTTGTGTTCATTTATGTCAAATGTTGATATAGTTGTTGTGCAATTTACTCTGAGTTATCTTGGTTAAATGCTACTTGTTATGAGTAGAATGGTGCATTCTAATATCTATTTATGTGGTTGATGTTGTTTTCTGTTGTTTAGTTGTTGTTTTGCATAGTGAAAGTAGTTTCATTTACATTTTTTAGTAGCATAGATAGTTGCATGAGCTTGAATTCCATGTTGTGTTTTATTTATACAATTATAATTGGTATCATAAATATTTGCTTGGGTCATCTTAGCAAGTGACGTGACCCATATAGGGGTTGGGTACATTACATGTTTCGTCCTAAAAAAATGGGAAGAAACCATACAATGTGATTGTCTAAGAAATGTAGCCAATTGGTACCAAGTACAAGCATTCATCCATCCTAATGGAATATGAACATGATGTCCAACTATTGCCTTTCCACTTTGATCTTGGTCCTTATCACACCTTTGGTGCCATGGGATTGTTTCTCTATCCTGATATCGTCTTGTTGTGTTGGTATTCCTTCATACACCTCTTGATTGATTTCCTTTATGGTACCATGGTAGTCCATAATAAGTGTGTTTATTCCTTCTCCCCTACCTTGGTGATTGTTGTTTCTCTATGTGGTGTGGATGGCGATATACACAAAATTTAGCAATTGGTTATTCTATCTTCAAATCTGCCACATGGTGTTCCTTTGAGTTATTGATTTACATGGATTCTTTATTGTGTCCTTCATAGGGCTTGGCTTCATTTCTGTCTATAGACTCTACCTCTGATTCAACTTTAGACTTTGCAATTGTTGGATTATTCAGAGGCGGGGTGAATCGGTAATTTTGGAATAGGGGCAGACCCAGGATTCAACGCTTCAACAACGCACCAACAAAACCCTAACTACCAGCCCTTTTGGCAACACATGAAAAGCAGATGCAGTCTCACCTGAGGTAGAGACAGGGGGGTTATAGGACTCAAGTGTATGTAACCAAGCTGGGACACAAATCTATGATTATAACACTTCGCAGAGTACTTAGGAACAATGCACATTAATTCATTAGTTTTATTCACATCGTAGATCAAACCCTAAGTACAGATCGACGCAGTAACAATGAAAAAACATACATCACACTTATCATCAGAAGTTAGATCTAACATATTCAATATAGACAAAGCACTAAGCATCCATAGATATATCTATCATTGATAATAATCAATGCACTAAGCATATATACAACATAAATATAATAACACAAAGCAAACCATCAACACATGATATGTGTGGTTCAACCTAGTGTGGGGCTATGTACACCAACTACTTCTTCTTCTTTATTAGTCTTCAATCCTTTACATTCATTTGCTCTTGTGCACTAAGCCACAGAGCCAAGCTTCGCACCGGACAGGTGATCTGCACACTGCGCACCAGATCCACCTTCCCAAAATCATGTCAAGGCATAGAGCCAACTCCTCTAATAATCATAGAGCCTTACATACACAGTTTGTTGCACAAAGAAACTCAGAACTAATTTCCTCTTACACTTAGCTAGAAACTACTTTATTTTTCACTTAGCTACATACTACATACTTAGCTTCTTCTACCTTACAATCTTATATATTTATACTTTTCCATTCCTTAAAAAAATGCCTAATCATGGGTAACCCCATGGGCCAACATCCCATAACCCATTACATAAAACCTAATGAACCCCTTGTTGGGTCCACAAAACAAGTGAGATCCTGTGATCTCAGCTCTGCGTAGGCACTCCATCTTTGACCAACCTGTCAATGTCCAAAATGTGGTCAATCCTGACCAATGTTTCCTCAAAACTTGGTCGAGGGCCGACATGCCCCCAACACTCACATGTGACTCATCCTGAGTCACTTAGATCTGGGAAATGCTACTTCAAAGGCCTTGATCTTAGCTTGATTTGAATCGACTTGTCTCTTCACTTGAGCCTCCTGCTCAACAAACTACTAGATCAATTTCTTTGTAACAGGCCCTTCCAGGCATTGTTCCACTATTGAAACCACTTGGTCAAGTTGCGAACCTGGTCCTTCGATCTCTTCAAACACCGCACATGCTTCCTCCTGCACTAGTTGTAGCCTTTGTGTGACCTCCATGACTCTGCCCTGGATGGCAGTAATCTGCTACTGTTTCACACGCTGTTCTTGTGATCTCTTCATTCTCTCGATTGCAATGAGTGACTTCATATACACTTGAACTGTCAATGCATGCTGTTGCGCCTCCTGTAGATACACTTCTAACTTCCTAAGCTCTGGATCTTTCGTGAGGTGTTCATAGGTCTGTGCGCTTCTATCACTTAGTTTATTTCATTATGAGGTGAGGACTCTAATCATTTACACTGTGCTCTTAGAGGATTCCTCCCTCTGGTCGAGTACTTCTTGCGGACTGCTCAGTACTGCTTGAAGCTCCAATGAAAATACCCTTGCTTGAAGCTGTTGGATGGCCTCAGTGAGCTTCATCATTTGACCCTCAACTTTCTCATGTTCCTCATGTGCCATGCCTGTCATAGAGCGAAGTGCTCTGCCCACCACTTCTCTGAACGTAGTCTTCTCTGTGAGCAGTTGGTCCTTCTCCCTCTGTATTTTTTCTTTTTCTTCCTCGAACATCGTCTGGAGCTCATATCTCTCATTCTCATAAGTGGTTGCACAGTACCGCGTAACTCATATTTGCTCCAAGATCTCCTCTCTTTCTTTCTTCAGGGATTCTATAGCCCGTTCCTTCTCTTGTTGGACTCGCTAAAGATGAGCCTCTGTTGCATCTGCCAATATTCAAAGTTGGGTTGGTTCATCCCCCAACTCTGCAGTCTATGATGAGGAAGGCACAGTAGAGACTATGCAGACTGAATGGATAGCTTCCTGTACTTTTATTAGCTCCCTTTCTATCCTGCCATATAGTTAATCCTACTTTGCTCCATATCTTTGCAGGATGTCCTCAAAAGCATCCTCCATCACTCCACAGACTAGGCTTATATCATCTTCTGTGAGGGTGGCCTCCATCTGGGGTTTACTAGCACCAATATTCTTTCTTACTGAGGGTTTTTGATGAGAACCCTTCCTCTTATTCGATGTTTCTGCCTTGGTAGGGGGGTCCTTTGGCGGTGTAGCTTCGCCTTCTCCTTTCTTTTTTCCTTCTTCCCCTCCTCCTTCTTGATTTATTGCATCTCCTCCTCCTCCTGTGGGTGAACCAGATCCATTTTCCTCTAAGGAATTTTCCTCCTCATCAGTTTCTATGTTTTGGGCTTCCTCCTTTTTCTTATTCTTCTTCACACTGGTTTGTCCGACATGCTCGACCTGGGTGACCAATGAGCTTCCTATAATGTCAGGGTCAGAGAGTTCTGCATCATAAAACATTACAAGGATCTCTGTCGACCATTCCTTGGTGATATCTTCCATATCTTCGTCGGTCATCTTATAGTAGGACTGTAATTTATCCTTGCTCTCATCCCTGCGCGCAGTGATATAAATGAAATGTCGATCTGCGTGGAACTTAGCTAATGGTCTGTACTGGTGCAATGTTCATGGAATCATGCATGGAAAAGACTCAATAGAAACCTTCAGTTGTTGATAGTAGACATGTAATACTGCATTCAAATTCCATTTATTTTACATGTCATTCGTGTACCATAGAGTGGATAAATTCACGGCCAATGGCTCCAAAGGTTCAATCTCAAGGAAGGCATCTCCTTCCAGAATTTTCCAAGTGACAAATGCGATTAGCACAAGCAACTAGCTGAAATGGAACTCGTATCCTTGGTCTTGTGCTTCACAACATTATTTCTCGAGCTTGTTGATGAGGTAGCTCACCCAATTCATTTGCATCCCCTCCACGCATTTTCCTGCGAGGTCCACCATAAACCCGGTGACCTGCGTGCGGCGGTTATTTTCGACGATCTTTCCAACTATGAGTTGACAAGCTAGGCGCAGTACGCTATCCTATATGGAGGCTACCTTGTAGCCTCACTTTCCTTTCTCAACTTTGTCGTATGCCTCCTTAATACGTTGTGCCAAAGAGCGATCCGAGGTCTTCCCTGAGTAGAATTATTGAGGGTAGGGTCCCTGCATGCTCAGTCCTGTGATAAGGTGGATCAATGTTGGATCCATAGTAATGTGCCTGTCGAGGCATATATATACTCCATAATATCACAACAAGAGGAGTTTAACGCACACGTTAACCTCCTGATGTCAGCCAAACTGAGGGATCTTCATCACGTTGAGTATCATGGATTGTGCAAGCTCCTTTATCCAAGGCTGGGAGACGATGTGAGGCTTATTCCTAGTCATTTTTGTCAAATATCTGAGTCACGAGCATCGCATAGTTCTTTCTGTCACCAAGGTTGAAATTTTTGTTCTTCAATGCTGGGATTTGTCCCAATTGGCTTCCTTCTACGTGTATCCCCTTCGGGATGTACATGGTGATCAATGTATACTCGAAGTCCTGTGGAATGTTGTCAGAGTTAATCACGCCAGCCAAAGGTGGGATGTAATCAGGTAAGATTGACGAGATCTTCTTTGCGTTAGCCAGATCGTTGTGATGCTTACTTCGCTTCTCAGTAGTGGGGTTAGTACGGCCCGAACATTGTCCAGTCGAGGGGGAAGCATGTAGTCCTCTGGTCGATTACACCTGTATTCCTTCAGACATAGCTTTATCATCCATAAACTTCTTCAACACTTCTTCAATGGATTTCTCTAGCTTAGTTTGCTTGACCGACATTCTCACTGTGAACAATAAAGTCGGGGTAGGTAAATGGATAACAGGGTAAACAATAGATGGTGAGGCCTGATAGCACAACTTGACACACACAATCTCTTTGTTTCTTGTCTGAGATAATCACAGGTAGCAAAAAGTGGTCCCAACACAGCGTTTGACGGGTTAAATAAGCAATCATCGTAACAGATTCCTCCAATAGACAAGAATGCCTCAATCAATGTGAATCTGTCCGTTATGGCGCGGTATCAACATCCCAAATGTGGTCTATTCTCCCATAAATGTGTTTCCTAGCCTTTCAAAGCATCATTCTAACGGTTGGGGTGCCTCCAACGATCATATAGATTCATCGTGGCGAAGTCCCATTCTGCGTGGTTATGTTGTTCTGGCGAGGTTCAGAGCCTGCAAGTCTGCCTCCTACGAAGTCTTCTCTGCAACTTCCTGTAACTTTTCTAATTTGGCTTTCTTCTTACTGAGATTCCTTGATTTCTTTCCTATGATATGAGTCTCTGGGTTCCTCTTTCCATTCTTATTCTTATCTTCTCTTCGCATAGTAGCTTCACGCTATTGATGAGCTCTTAAAGGGTTCAAAAGTAATACCTCTTTTCTTATTAACTCTAGGGTGGGTATTCTTCTTTCTTTCATAGATAGGTCCTGCAAACATTCTTGTGTTCTTTCAATATCAATAGCTAATTCTCTTGCCTTCTGTTGCTTCGACTCAACTTCTCGTTCTTCTATCAATCGATCTATCTTTCTAGCTATGAAATCCCTGAGTTCTTGCTTTTACTTTTTTGTAGCTTCTTCCTCTACTTTTCTTCTGATACGATCCCTCTCAATCCAAGTCGTTCCTAACAAAAGTGGAAAAGGGGCGTTGTTATAAACAAACCTAATAACTTCAAACTCTTCTTTTGTCGATGTTCCATGGATGATAACAGGTACCTTAGTAACTCTTCCACATAGGGTTATCATCTTTCCTTTAAACAAGCCTATCCTTCCCAATGAAGGTACCACAGTAGGCTTTCCCAAAATTTCCCAAGTGATTTTTGTCATAATATTCATTGGTGTCTCTTCATCCAAGACACAATCTATGTCAAAGTCTCCTATTCTTGTATCTATGCATTGTTTTTCCTTCATGATTTTTGGTAAACTGACATCTTTGTGATCGTCCATTACTTTTTTTAACTGTACTAATATAGTCTGAGCTTTGTCTTATTCTTTATTTTGAATATTTTCTAACATGCTCTTATTCTCTCGACTCATGTTCATTTGTTCTTCTTTAGCAATCATTCTTGGACAATCTTCAAATTTATGACCAACAATTTTACAACAAAGACAAATAGGGCCTGCACCAGGGCACTCCTTAGAAAGATGTCCTGGTATTCTGCAGTTATAACATAGTGTCAATCCTCTTTTTCTCTTATACGTTCCCCAACTTCTTTGGTACTGCGCACTGGGATCATAGTACTGGACCTGCAATCTGCAAAAATTCTTTCTAGGTTCCTGCATCCACTTATTAGTCCAAAACTTCTTTCTATGCATAGGAATAACATATCTTTCTCTATTTCTATAAAATTTATTCAAATCAACTCTTTCTTCTAAGTGGATCATAGGTTTCAGACTAGGAAAAAATCTATCAAACACACCTTTATTCATGCTTTTGAAACAAAAAATTCTACTTATCTTACTTTATCTAAGAAAACATATTTACCTCTTTCAAGATCGTACCTCTTTTCTTTAGATCGGGTTTCTTTCTTAGCACAGAGCTTCGCAAGTCAACTAGAATATTGTGTACTATAGCAGCAGATCTACACACAAAGCTTCTCTTTTCTTTACTTCAGTTCCCATCAATCACGGTTTCAGGTCCCATCAACGAAACCATTTGTTGGCACAGGGACAGACCCAGTGTTCAATGCTTCAACAATGCACCAACAAAACCCTAACTATCGACCCTTTTGGAAACACCTGCGAAGAAGATGAAGTCTCACCTGAGGTAGAGGAAGGGGGGGTTACATGACTCAAGTGTCTATAACCAATATGGGACACATATTTGTGATTATAACACTTCGCAGAGTACACAGGAACAACACACATTAATTCATTATCTTTATTCACATCGCAGATCAAACCCTAATCACATATTGACGCAATAACAATGACAAAACATACATCACACTTAGCATCATAAGTTATATCTAACATATTCAACATAAACAAATCACTAAGCATCCATTGTTCGAAAACACAGGTATTTCAACAGAGTACAAACACCTTCAGTAACCACTCACATAACCAGATCAAAGATCAACAAACCGATATTTTCACATGGTAAAAATGCTACGGGGAAAGATCCACAGCCCTAGCCAACGCGACCACTTGGAGTAGTTTATTAATGAAAAGAAAAAGATTACATATATATTTTACAAGAGAGTTTCTCACAATCAATCATCGACAAATGACCCTCCACGCTCTTTAAATAGAGATCATGGACCAATCGGGTTTTAATCCACAGATCAATGGCCGTTAATATCAAGGAGAGTATGAACTGTAGGATCACTCTATGTCGAGAAAATATCATGACCATCAGATTTCCTAACTACAAATTCATATTAATGCATACTAAATAAACACACTAGAAAACACACTTTTACCTAACGACACAATAGACCAAGTAGATATTAACTAACTCCTAAGTGTCTAAATATCCTAACATCCCCCTTTAAGAACAACTTGGGATAGGATTGAAGGATTTACAATAGTGACATAATAGGAGAAGGAAGGAGGGATTAGAGCCTATCCCCCCTTAATGACAACTTCTTGAACTCCTAACATAGATTGAAGTGGAAAACTTCACTTCTGTAAGAGATTGTGAAAAGTTCTGCAACTTGATCTTCTGTAGGGAAAAAGAGCACTTCAATAACTTGATCACGAATGAGCTTTCTGGTGAAGTGCATGTGTAGCTCGATGTGTTTTCTATGCTGATGTTGAACTGGGTCTTTGGTGAGATTTATGGCATTCTGATTGTCACACCAAAGGCTACTCGGATGCTAGTGTTGGAATCCAAACTCTGAAAGGATCTATCGAAGCCACAGGTCTTCCTGACTTGCATTTACCGCTGCTTGGTACTCTGATTCTGCTGAAGAAAGTGCAATACCTGTTGTTTCTTACAGGCCCAAGTGATAGGTCCTGAACTAAGGCTGAAAACATAACCTGTAGTAGACTTCCAATCATCAGGGTCGTCGACCCAATCTGAACCAGTGAGACCAACCAATAAAGGAGTCACCCATGAAATGTAATGTATCATGAACTGAATTGTACCATGAACATAGCGAAGTATCCTTTTAGCTGCTTTCCAATGGATTTAATTGGGCGTTTTCATATACCAGGCAATAAGACCAACAACAAAGGAAATATCAGGACGAGTATGAGTCAAGTATAAGAGGCTACCAACTAACTGAAAGTACAGGGTGGCATCAACTTCAGGAGAAGTACAGGTGGCAGCAAGCTTGACTCCAGACTGGAAGGGAGAAGGGGCTATTTACAATCGTCCATGTGAAAGCAAAGAAGAAGGTCACAAGCATACTTAGACTGGGAAAGAAAAATTCCTTCATTGGTTTGCAAAACTTGGAGGACAAGAAAATAGTGAAAAAATCCTAAGTCTGTCATTTCAAATTTTGTCTTAAGGCTGGTTTTCACATGGTTTAAAACTTTTGAGTCACTCCTAGTAAGAATACGGTCATCAACATAAAGGACAAGTATTATGAGATGACTTCCTACTTTATTGGTATAGACATTAGGATCATAATGGAATCTAGAGAATCCAGTGGCAATAAGAAATTTTTCCATTTTGGCATACCAAGCTCGGAGAGCTTGCTTGAGACCATAAAGAGATTTATTGAGGTGACAAACAAGGCTAGAGTCATTCTAGACATAGCCAGGAGGTTGTTCCATGTAGATTTCTTCTTGCAAATCTCCGTGCAAGAAGGTAGATTTAACATCCATCTGATGGAACTCCCATTTATGTGAGGCAACAAGGGAAAGAACAAGGCAGATGGAATTCATTTTTGCTACAGGGGCAAAGGTTTCAATATAGTCAATTCCTTCAACTTGGGAAAATCCTTTGGCAACTAACTGGGCCTTGTGTCTTTCAACACTTCCATCTGATGCATACTTAGTTCTGTAGACCCATTTTCATCTAACAAGTTTTCTTCCTTTTGGAAGAGGTACAAGATCCCAAGTATTGTTGGCCATTAAAGAACGATACTCTTCATTCATTGTTGTATCCCAATCTAGATGACCTGAAGCTTCTGCAAATGTCTCTAGATCATGAGTTTATGAAACTTGAGCCAAGAGAAGAGGCTCACTGGAACTGTGAACATTTCTGACGTTGATATGAAGGATCACCGACAAGATCACCAACTGCTTCTCGTGTTGAATGGACCCATCTCGGAAGCGGTGGAGGTGGTGTTGGTTCAAGTTTGAAGGACTCATCTGGAGGAGGGTGAGCAGGCAGAGGTGGATTTTCATCCTCACTGTCATCACTTGAAGAAGAAACCAGATCATAAGAAGGCACAAACGCCGAAGATGGCTCATAGGTTGAAGAAGGAACAACCGTCGAATTAGGCTCACAGGCCAAAGAAGGCACAAACGTCGAATTAGGCTCACAAGCAAAGATATTTTCATCAAATTTAACATCTCTTCTAATAATAATTCTCATTACAATGTGATTGAAGAAGTCTGTAACCTTTGACATCTTTAGAAGAACCAACAAATATACACTTCTCACTTTTAGGCTTCAATGCTTTGCTTTTCTCATCAGGAATGTGAGCCCATGCTATACTACCAAATACATGGAAGTGACCTACATCTAGTTTAATTTTATTCCAAGCTTCTTCCGGTGTTATATTTTTAAGAGCCTTTGTGGGAGTACGATTTACTATGTAATTTGCACAGTTGATGGATTTCACCCAATACTTTAGACTTAATCCCTTAGATTGGATCATATAATTAGCCATTTCTTTTAATGTGCAGTTCTTTCTCTCAGCAACACCATTTTGTTGTGGTTTATATGGAACAATGTGTTGCATTTGGATTCCCTGTGTAGTGCAGTAATTTGTAAAATTATTGTTCACATATTCACCTCCATTATCTATTCTTAACCTTTGAATTTGATGTCCAGATTGCTTTTCTACAAGGGCCTTGTAGGCCAAAAACTTGTCAAAAAATTTGCTCTTAAGTTTTAAGAAGTAAACCCAAGTACATTTAGAAAAGTCATCAGTGAAAGTTAAGAAATACTTGAACCCATAAAAAGAAGGAGAAGAAAGTGGACCACACAAATCACTGTGAACAAACTGCAAAGGACTCGAGGTGTGCCAAGAGGCACATTTTTCAAAACTGTCCCAATGATGTTTGTCGAGAACACAACCGACACAAACACCATCTCTGCATGAAACAAGAGGAAGACCAGTCACCATATGTTGATTACATAGTTGCTACAATGAGCGATAGTTTAGATGACCAAACCACTCATGCCAATTTTTTCTCAAGTCATCACTATGAGGAATAAAAAACTGATGAAAAATATGATGACCCAAAGTTGTCAAACTTGTACAACCTGGTAATATCATCGGCAATTCCAGTTGCAATAACATGATTAGGATCTTTTAGATCCTTGATTACAACTTGGTGAGGTGAAAACTCTACGGTTTAACCTTCACCTGAATGAGTGATTCAATATACTGATAGAAGGTTACAAGAAAGACTTGGAACACATAATACATCATTGAAATGGCCATTTTCTACTTGTACTGTTCCAGATCCATCAACACTAAGAGATCTATCATCACCAACAAATATTTTCTTGGTGTTACATTTATTTATAGTAGAAAATATGTCTCTATCCTTAGCCATATGATAAGATGCTCCATAATCAATAGGCCACTTATCAGAAGTAGAAGTAGAAGGTGTATTGAAGGAGAAACCAGAAGCAGAAAGTGCATGTCCATGAGAAGAAGAAGAAGAAGTAGAATCAATATTGATGTTGTGATTCTTCATCACTGATTCTAAAGCTGCGATCTTCTTGAAACATTTAGACTCATCATGACCATATTTATCATAAAAGTTGCAATGTCTGTTAGTATTATTATTTTTATATTTTTCTCATTTATCTCCATTAGGATCAAAAGTTGTCTGATTGGGTTTGGGACACTTATATTGCTTGTTGTTGTGGTGAGGATGTTGCTTCTTGGGATTCTTGGGTTTATCTTTTTGATGGACAACTAAGGATTTGTTGGAGGTACCTGCAGTGTTGATCTCTCCAAGTTGTACTAGCGTATCTTTCTCTCTAATCAAAGAATCACAAAAGTTCTCAAGAGTGGGTTTTTGATAAGCTTCCTCCTACAACCCCTTGTATGGCATAAAATGTAGATACAAACACATAATATGCACTACCTAACTTAGAAAGAATAAGATATATGCAACGATCTTCGTCTATCTTTATCTTACATTCATTCTTCACATAAAGTTATGAGTGTTTTAAACTTCGATAGATAGTCTTCAATGCAAGAAAAATCACTTGGACTCAAAGTTAGTACTTGATTTTCTAACTGTTGTGCTCGAATAATATTGTGTTTACCAAACACAGATTCAATCTTTTCCCAAGCTTCTTTGGGTTTATCAATTGATTGAAGGTGGAACCTTAAATCAGGAGAGATGGGAATTTCTATTAATCCACGTGATTCGTCATTCCTATTATCCCATTTGGCTTTCTTATCAGCATCAATGGATGCTGTTTCCTTTCCCAAGGTAATCCGGTACAAGCCTTTACTTCTTAATAAATCCTCCATATGGGATTTTCATTGGAAGTAGTTGGTGCTGGTAAGTAAGAGATTACTTGTAGAATCCATATTAAATATGTAGATAATACTGATTTAAAAACTGAAATTGATGATCTGAATGGAAAGAGCTCAAAAAGTTATGTGGTTTTAAAAAAAACGGCACTGAAAACAAACTTCGGATGTGAGAGTTATGCCCTTTTTAAAAAAGGCATAAACGACAACCAAAGGACCACGTGGTAGTGTAAGTTGCTTTATGAAGTGACCCACTTTTATAAAGAGAAGTGTGGCTCACTTTTACAAATAGAAGCTGAATGCAAAATAAATAACTCTAAAATAAAGTATTAAAGTTACTTATAGTGATTCACTTTTATACTTGAAGTGAAATACACTTTACAATTTTAACATGAACTTTTTCAAAAAAAGTAACAAAAGAGAGACTTGAACTCAAGACCTCTTACTTAATAAGGCAAATTTTAACCAAATGGTCTAGCAAAACATATTGTAATGCTCAGAAGGAGGATTTTTGTTGTTGTTGAAGACGACCTTAGAGAGCGTGATAAACAAAATTATTTTCACACAAGAAACAAATTTCGTTTCTCGATGACAACAAGGGTTAAATCTCGGTTAGCTTACCCGGAAGATGCACATTTTCCTATCTGTTTCTGATTTACTGAGATTGCACAGGGTGCAGGGCAAAGAGCACACACAAATCTAAAAGAGTAGCAACCCATAAATAAAAAATACAAAACCAAAATACTTCTCTGCAAAATATTTAAAAAATGCGTATTCAAACTTTATACCTCTTGATCTGACTGTAATGGTCATATATTGGGCAGACAGAAACCTTTTCGAGTGAAAATAAAAGTGTTCCTGAATGAAATGAGTGCTAGGAACACAATGGAACAATCCTCTTATCCCATAAATGTATGGAAATGACAGAAAATGGATATGATTCAACTCGGCTTCACGATCTCGATCTTCAACAGGAGTGGGTCTTCAAACAGGCTCTGATACCATGTTCGACAACACAGGTATTTCAACAGAGGATGAACACCTTCAGTAACCACTCACATAACCAGATAAAATATCAACACATCGATGTTTTCACGTGGTAAATACCCTATGGGGAAACATCCATGAACCCAACCAACACGACCACTTGGAGCAGTTTATTAATGCAAAGAAAAAGATTACATAGAGATTTTACAAGAGAGTTTCTCACAATCGATCATCGTAAAATGACCCTCCAATCTCTTTAAATAGAGATCATGGACCAATTGGGTGTTAAGCCACAGATCAATGGTCATTAAGATCGAGGAGAATATGAACCGTCAGATCACTCTATGTCGGGAACATATCGTGACTGTCGGATTTCCTAACTACAAATGCATACTAAAGAAACACACTAGAAAACACACTTTTACCTAACGACACAATAGACCAAGTAGATATTAACTAACTCCTAAGTGTCTAAATATCCTAACATCCATAAATCTATCTATCATTCATAATAATCAATGCACTAAGCTGATCTACAACATAAATAACATAACACAAAGCAAACCATCAGCACATGATATACGCGGTTCACCCCAGTGTGGGGCTACGTCCACCAACTAATTCTTCTTATTTATTAGGCTTCAATCCCTTACATTCATTTGCTCCTGTGCACTAAGCAATAGAGCCAAGCTTCACACCGAATAGGTGATTTGTGCACTGCACACCAGATCCACCTTCCCGAAATCAGGTCAAGGCACAGAGCCAACTCCTCTAATAATCACAGAGCCTTACATACACGGTCTGTTGCACAAAGCAACTCAGAACTACTTGCCTCTTGCACTTAGCTAGACACTACTTTCTTTTGCACTTAGCTACATACTACATACTTAGCTTCTTCTACCTTACAATATTACATATTTATACTTTTACATTCCTTACAAAAGGCCTAATTATGGGTAAACCCATGGGTTGACATCCCATAACCCATTACATAAACCCTAATGAACCCCTTGCTAGGTCCACAAAACAAGTGAGATCCCGCGATCTCAGCTCCTTCTGGGCGCTCCATCTTTGACCAGCCTGTCGATGTCCAAAAAGTGGTCAATCCTAACCAATGTTTCCTCAAAACTTAGTCAAGGGCCAACAGGTAATGAGCAATTTTATTAATTTTAACCATAATATGTTCTTAAACAATATTCACCAATTTATCATTAACATTCAATATATCATCAGTAGTATAATCATAAACAAAATCAAATCACAATAGATACACAATACACCAAAATTTACGTGGAAACCCAAATGGGAGAAAACCACATAATGATTTTATTATATATCAAAAGAATACATTCATTGGTAGCACCAACTTCCTGAATCTCTAGCTACAACTGGAAGGAGGCACCAACCCCCTATTCTTAGGATCCAACCTGAAGGAATCTACAGCTCCCTGAATTCTCTGGCTCCAACCATAAGGAGGCTAAAACCCTCTGAGTTCTCTGGCTCCAACTGGAAGGTGGATACAACCACCTATCCTTGTCCCATCATGTCTCCCTCAAATATAAGTGTAGACCAATTGTCACTATCACAATCACTTCAACTAACACTGCCACTGCATTGTCACTATGACTATTACTGTCATTGTCACTGTCACTGCCACTATCGCATCAACATGTATCATGTCAGCCTATCATTGTATCCAACATGTATGCATGCACCATACCATGCATCAACTGTATACCAACATGTGAACTATAACATGATTCAATCATAAAATATAATATCAACCATGAATACAACCTGCACCATATACCATAGCATCAATCATGTATAGACTTGTACCATATCATCAATGAAGTATCTCAAAGAACCAATGCATGTCCCTCATGCATATGCCACCATACACCATGAAATCAAGGATATGAACTATAACAACTATGTCATATACTAAACTAGATATAAGAGTGTTCTTCACTCATCCAAGCAACCAAGTATACCATATCTAGATAGCAAACAACCATACCAAGTATGCCTTGAGAATACACCATATCATGACAAAACATAACCATAAAAACAAGTATGAAACCATACAAATACCTCTGTAGTTGATCTGTAACTTTGAGATCATGACCTGTAAAATTCCTTCAGACTTCAGGGCCCTGGTACCAACATTTACTCAATATTTCATGAGATTTTCATAAATCTGTGACTTTCTCCTCTACTACTCGTGGATATCCACACTTTTCTCCATTGCATCCCATGTACATCCACACCCTTATAACATGTAACTCACAGATACCTCAAAAACTAGGGTTACTCATGATTTTTGCAACTTTGATACTTTCACCCTCGACCTTTCTTAGAAAAATGTCATCACAACCTTAGCAAAAACATCACTAGTTCACAAGATAGATAATCAATGAATGTATGTGTGAGAGTAAATGTGAATGAATCATTGAGGTGTATTTATACTTATGCTAGATAACTCCTCTCTTTAATTTAGGGCTTCTAGGGTTTTCTTGTTACTACAACTTTACCCTTCCATTAAAGACTTGTAACCAACTAGAGGCTTCTTGAGCACTTCTTCAGGGCTTACAACTTCACAAAGTCATATCTCCCTAACTGTGAATAACTACGTTTCCTTCCACATATCACCAAAAATGGAACGATGAGTACTATCCATATGTGAGTGTCTTGCTTGCATTTACTCTATCTTTCACATCCAAATTCCTCATCTAACTTCAGGTACAAAAACCACATCGTCGGGGCTTCTTCAACGGTTGACATCAATGACAACCAAACTATCAACAACAATAACTTCTTTTCTTCCCCCCATGGTCCCTTCTTTCTTACTAAGAGACATATCCTACTATGTAATTTTCTTTTTCTATTACCAAATTTACACAAAATTCTTTTCCATGTTAATATTAACATTACCAATCATTGCCATCTAAGGATATCCAAGAATAACATCCACATCATTCATATCAATGGCACAAAAATCAGAATGCAACACATATTTATCCATACTAAGCTTCAAATGTTTAAAAAATGGAACATTTTCACCCTCAACTTGTGTCCTTTTAATATTCATTGTGGGAACTTGAAATCTATTAACTAATTGAACATTGATACAATTTTGTTGGAAGTTAGGGTTAATAGAAACAATAAACTTCTCTTGTTGAATGCATCCATGAACCTGTAGTATGGAGTTTCCACATACAAATAAAACCTTTGGTTCTCTTGGTATCATTTTTTCCAACATAAGACAATCGATCTAAAAGTAATTTTTCCAATGCTTCATTGGAAAGTTCCATCATCTTGGCAGAGCCCAGTGAGTCCCACTGATGCGGGAGCATCGCCAGCACATCAAGTGAGCCAGAGCGGAAGCGGAGGACAGTTGGATAAGCCAACACAATTTTTTTTGAAAGCACTTTGGAATTGATGCGCCAAACCTTTAAAGAAGTCATTTATGAAGGAGCTCCTTTGTACATTGTAATGGACCTTGAGCGGATAGCTCTCGTCCTTAGTAGATAGATGGAATTTAATATAGTTAATGAATGTAGATAGGAATTTAATTCTAGATTTGATAGCTTTAGATTCCAAGAGGAAAAACAGATATAGACACCCTCATTGTATTATTGTAACATAATTCAAAAGCAGGAAGAAGAGAGCAAGCAGAGAATTGTGTAGAGAACACCCATGTACAAACATTTGAATTAATAGAAGAAAGCTTTGATTTAAATTCATGGTTTGTGTTGTTCTCTGTGTATAGATGTTGATATGCTCATGGATGTTTATTTCCTGTTATGAATTTTCTTTTATATACTGTGTATGTGATTTCATGTATGAATTGAATTCTGAAAGGGTGAAGGAATGAGTTTCGATTGTTTCTCTATTTGAGCCAGTGGATTCCTGCAAGGAGTGCAGTTGAAGTGTCCACAAGAAGTGCGTTGACAGAGGGTTCATGTAGAGGTATATTTTGTTCTCATTCGTCCCAGAGGTGCAGTTGGGCACAGGAGCCGTGGAAGGAGTGTGCAAGCTAAGTTAAGTCTCAGGGTTGCGATTCTGAGCAAAGGAATTGAAGGACTGTTGTTGCAGGTGTGCGCAGAGTCAAAGAACTTCAACACTTAGACGTTGTTGAATATTTTTTGTAAGGAGTGCGTGCAAGAGGTTTCCAGGAAGACTTGAAGTCGTGGGAAATCTCAAGAAGGATAGGCCTTCAATATTGTCGAACGACAGTGCAGAGGAAAATTGCCTTGAAGGTTGGCAAGAAGTGTCGTAAGTTACGCATAGGAGGACAAATTCCACGAAGGAGTGCTTAGCTCATCTTGCGGGAATCGTTAAGCAAAGAATGGACGGTTGAAATCCTCTGAGGAGATTTAGCGAAGTTTCGAGGGCCGTTGGATCTTGCGGAGGTGCAAGGAGGTTACGGCGAGAACGTCCGAAGGTTAAAGACTCAGGAGGGGTAGATCCATCGATCCAAGTCACAGAAGCGTCGGATTTACATGTGAGATCATGTATCGGGGATTCACGAGTCGAAGCTCCAAGTTGTTACAATGAGAATTGCGATATCGCGATCCGCGATATCCCGACGAGCCCAGAACCGTCCATCAGTGGGGATGCGTGTCAGAAGATCCAAGGGAAGTCAGGGTTCGGCATATCAGAGGTCCTAAGAATAGGATACTTAGATAGTTTGGAATCGCGATCCACGATACCCCGACGGGAGAGTTGTGTGGGGCCACGACAGGAGTAGTGGAGGATAGGTGGCATATCATATCGGGGATCGGGAAAAGGAAAGTCTTGAATTCATCAACATCAGGATTCGTGATCCCGCAAATCCTGAATTCCCGATAGAAGTGATAGGAGGTGGAAAAGTTAACTCGCTCATGTGCGTCGGAGTTTCGTCACGTCGAGTATCGGGAGTCGGAAAATCACAGTGTTCGATATCACAAGTTGCGAAACCATGAAAGAACAGAAGTTCTGACAAGAGAAAGTCAGCGTTGACTAACCATCGGGTCTCAGGGATTCGAGAGCCCAGTGATCGACCATTGGACTTGCAAGTTGTGAGTTCCGATTTCTCGATAAATAGAAAGAGGGGAGTCGAGCGGATATTTCTGTGGGTGAAGATTTCTCGATAGGGAAATCGAAGAACCTTGACGTTCTTCGGGCCGAGAAGAAGAAGATCCTGTGTGAGCAGGCATGCCTGTGGGTGCGGCTGCGTCAAAGTGGTATCAGAGCCTTCAGATTCTTGTCTGTATATTTCAGGCGAGGAAGGCATATGAGGTAAAGAGTACTCTGATACACAACGTCAGAGTGGTATCAGAGCTCAGAAAGATTCTTTTCTTTCTGTAGCAGAGAAGGGAATTCACCATGCCGTCGAGGAGAGAAAGACAATCACCTGATCCAGAAGATAGGGAGGTGTGAAGAAGAGGCAGGCAGTTAACAAATCCAGAAATGGAGAGACAGATGTGTGATCTCCGAGCAAGACTTGAAGACATGGAGACGGCGCAAAGACGCACAGCCAGTGCAGGGGATCTTAGTGATTCCGAAAGTGAGATAGAGGCTGAACGTGAAGAGGAAGTTGCAGTCGAAGATGCATCAAACGAGCGTTTGATTAAAGCCATTGCAAGGATGGGTGCAAGGGAGAAGATGGATATTCCAGTTTATGAGGGAAACTTGGATGCAGAGGAGCTTCTAGACTGGATTAGAGCTCTCAACACCTACTTCGACTATGAAGAGGTCGAAGAGGACAAGAAGGTCAGGCATGTTGTCACGAGATTGAAAGGACATACAACATTGTGGTTGGATGAGCTACAAGATGACAGACGCTGCAAGGGCAAGCAGAAGATTAAAAGCTGGGATCAGATGATTGTGAAGATGAAGGCGAAGTTCATCTCGAGAGACTATCAAATCACTTTGTTCAGGAGGAGACAGAACCTGAGACAGAAGTTGATGACAGTGAAAGAATACACTGAGGAATTCTATCGACTGAACATCAGGGCAGGTCATCGGGAGAGCGATGATGAAAAGGTTTCCAGATATCTGAATGGTCTGAGATATGACATTCAATATGAATTGAGCATGCTAACCATCCGAACGGTGGAAGATGCTTATAAATTGGCTCTGAAAGCTAAGGAGAAACTGAGCCATAAGCAAGGTCAGAGGGGCCGAGGTAGAAGTCAGCCTAGAGGCAAAGCAGTTGCCCAGGAAAAATTCCAGAAGCCCAAGGAGGACTGGAAGAAACCTCAAACTCGCACAGAGAGAGGTGGAACCTCACAACGAGGGCAACAATATGCTGAGCAAAGAGGACAACATAATGAGTAGAGAGGAGATTATGCTGATGGCAATACTTTTCCTCGTACTAGAGGTCGAGGCAGAGGAAGAGGTGGAGTAATTACATGCTTCACATGTGGAAAGAATGGGCACAAGTCTTATGAGTGTCCAGAGAAAAAGAAGGAGATGGGAGAAGCTCACATCACTGAATCCCAGAGGAGAGATGTTGAGGCAGAAGATGTAGAAGGTGGAAGATTGCTTATGATGCGAAAAGTCCTTTTGACACCCGAGAAGGAGGTGGAAAGTTTAGTCCAAAGGACCAGACTGTTCAGGACTTCTTGCAAGACCAAGGACAGGGTGTGCAAGGTCATCGTGGACAGTGGTAGCACAGATAATCTTGTTTCAATTGAGATGGTGGAAAAGCTGGAGCTGGAAACGACTGATCATCCAAGCCCATACAGAGTTTCATGGCTACAAAAAGGACACCAGGTAACTGTTACTAAACAATGCTTGGTTGAATTCAAAATAGGTGGATATAATGATAAGATTTTATGTGATGTTATTCCTATGGATGTTTGTCATCTATTGCTGGGTAGACCATGGAAATACGACATAAATGTGATTCATGATGGAAGGATGAACACATATACCTTGGAGAAGAATGGGAGAACCCATATGTTGCTTCCGATAAAGGATAAGGAGGTAAAGCCGGAGGTAAGAAACACAGTACTTCTCATGAGTGGGAAGGAACTTCTTACAGAGGTTAAGAAGAAAGAAGATCCACAATTCTTTGTGGTCAGAAAGCCGAGGATTGTTCTGACTAGCACAAGAATGGATGATTTACCATATGAGATTCAGGAACTACTGGAAGAGTTCGTTGACATCATAGTGGACAAATTACCTCATTCGTTGCCACCGATGAGGAGTGTGAGTCACCATATAGACCTCATACCAGGAGCTAGTTTACCAAATAAAGCCGCGTATAGGTTGACGCCGCAAGAGAATGAGGAGGTTAAGAGACAAGTCCAGGATTTGTTGGACAAAGTATTGGTTAGAGAGAGCTTGAGTCCATGTGTTGTTCCAACAGTACTCAGCCCGAAGAAAGCCGGAGGCTGGAGGATGTGTACCAACTCAAGGGTGATCAATAAGATAACCATCAGGTACAGGTTTCCATTGCCGAGGATGGATGATCTGATGGATTTCCTAAGTGGAGCAAGGTAATTTTCAAAGATTGATTTGAAAAGCGGATACCACCAGATTCGCATGAGAGAAGGCGATGAGTGGAAGACAACCTTCAAAACAAACGAAGGATTGTATGAATGGCTAGTCATGCAGTTTGGCTTGACGAATGCACTAAGTACATTCATGAGGCTGATGAACGAAGTGCTAAAAGAGTTCATTGGGAAATTTGTCATCGTGTACTTGGATGACATACTGATTTTCAGTAAATCAGTGGCCGAACACTTGACGCATTTGGCCATTGTGATGAAGAAGCTACATCAGGAGAAGCTATTGATTAATATGAAGAAGTCCTCATTTATGAAGACAGAGCTCATTTATCTGGGATTTGTTATTTCAGATAATGAGTTGAGGATGGATCTGGATAAGGTGGAAGTGATCAAGAATTGGCCATCACCGAGAAATGTATTTGAGGTAAGGAGTTTTCATGGTTTGGCTAGTTTCTATCGAAAATTCATCAGGAATTTCAGTGGAATTAGCGCAACGATGATGGATACAGTGAAGAAGCGGCATAAGTCTTTTCACTGGACAACAGAGGATGAAAAGAGTTTCAATTTGTTGAAATGAAAGATCACGGAACAACCGGTTTTGGTGTTGCCAGATTTCCTGAAGACATTTCAGGTGAAATGTGATGCAAGTGGATTTTCCATAGGAGCGGTCTTAAGTCAGGAAGACAGGCCGATTGCATATTTCAGCGAGAAGCTGAATGAGGCGAAATTGAAATACTCCACGTATAATAAGGAATTTTATGCTATCATACAGGTGATGAAGAAATGGATGCATTACTTGATACCCAAAGAATTTGTATTGTACAGTGATAATCATGCATTGCAGTTTGTGACTCAATAGGAGAAATTGAATCAGAAACATGCCAAATGGGTAAAGTATATGCAGAATTTCACTTTTGTGATTAAGCATATTTCAGGTACTGTTAACAAAGTGGCTGATTCTTTGAGCAAGAAGTGTTTGCTGTTGCAGGAGTTCTGGGTCAAAACATTGGGTTTTGAGGATCTCAAGAACATGTACGCAGGTGATCCAGATTTTGGGGAAGCGTATGAAGCAGCTGAGAATCCAGTTCTCAGAGATAGAAGCCCTTGGATAGACTATATGATCCAGGAAGGATTGCTATTCAGAAGCAATCAATTGTGTATTCCGAGATGCTCCATGAGGGAGAATCTGTTAAAGGAGAAGCACAGTGGTGGATTAGCAGGACACTTTGGCCATGACAAAACATTCGCGAAGCTAAGAAAATCATACTTTTGGCCAAGGATGCAAGAATATGTCAAGAGATTCATTGACAGATGTCGAGTTTGCCAGCATTCGAAAGGGAGGAAGTAGAATGCAGGTTTTTACCAGCCATTGCCCATACCAGAGAGGCCATGGGAGGCGATCAACATGGATTTTGTATTGGGGTTACCAAAGACACAAAGAGGTGTTGATTCAATCTTTGTGGTAGTGGATAGGTTTTATAAAATAGCACACTTCATACCATGACAGAAGACCAGTGATGCGACACACATCGCAAATCTGTTCTTCAAGGAGGTCATTCGACTTCATGGATTGCCGAAAAGAATAGTTTCGGACAGGGACACTAAATTCATAGGGAATTTTTGGAGGACCTTATGGAAGAAGCTGGGGAATAACTTGATGTTTAGTTCTGCTTATCATCCTCAGATGGATGGATAGACGTAAGTGTTCAACATGAGTCTGGGAGACTTGCTGAGAAGCTTGGTGACAGAGCACCATAGCAGTTGGGACCATATATTGCCACAGGCAGAGTTTGCATACAACGATTCAGTAAATCGGAGCACAGGGAAGAGTCCATTTCAGGTTGTTTATGGTATGCAGCCGAGAGGAGTTTCTGAACTGAGGGATTCAGGACAGACTGCTACTAGTAGTGCTAGTGCAGAAGAATTTGCTAAGGTGATGAAAGAACTTCACAGCCAGGTGAAGGAGCGATTGTTGAAATCGAGCCAAGAGTATAAGCGCAGATTCGATCAGAAGAAGAAACAACTTCAGTTCGAGGTTGGTGATCTGGTTCTGGCACATCTGAGAAAAGAAAGGTTCCCGAGAGGAACATACAATAAGCTCAAAATGAAGAAAATCGGGCCATGCAGGGTCTTGATCAAATTTGGGGACAATGCTTATGAGATCGAGTTGCCGGATGGCATCGGAATATCTCTGATATTCAATATCGCAGATTTATACCCATACAGAGCTAGAGAAGCAGAGACTGGAGATGAGCAGCCAGTGATCCAGTGGACGAAGCAGATGCTAGTTGCAGAGAAGCCGCAGATGGAATGCATACTGGACAAGAGAGTGGGTAAGAAGACCCAAAGGAAGGAGTACTTCGAGTATATGGTCAAATGGAAAAACCACCCAGTTGAAGATGTCAGCTGGGAGACTGAAGCTGAAATACAGAAGCACGGATAGACCGTGCAGGAACTCATGGACAGGAGCCCATGAAATTTTTCAAGCTAAGGAGTATGATGCAGGAGCATCGCCAGCACATCAAGTGAGCCAGAGCGGAAGCGGAGGACAGCTGGATAAGCTAGCACAATTTTTTTTGAAAGCACTTTGGAATTGATGCGCCAAACCTTTAAAGAAGTCATTTATGAAGGAGCGCCTTTGTACATTGTAATGGACCTTGAGCGGATAGCTCTCATCCTTAGTAGATAGACGACATTTAATATAGTTAATGCAGGTAGATAGGAATTTAATTCTAGATTTGACAGCTTTAGAGTCCAAGAGGGAAAACGGATATAGACACCCTCATTGTATTATTGTAACATAATTCAGAAGCAGGAAGAAGAGAGCAAGCAGAGAATTGTGTAGAGAACACCCATGTACAGACATTTGAATTAATAGAAGAAAGCTTTGATTCAAATTCATGGTTTGTGTTAGCCCACACGGGTGTAGACGGATTGGCAAGTGCCATGTAAATGGAAGGAAATTTGTAAATGAAGTCTCATGTTCGATTCTCACCCGGACTTACTCATGTATGAATTGAAGTCTGAAAGGGTGAAGGAATGAGTTTCAATTGTTTCTCTATTTGAGCCAGTGGATTCCTACAAGGAGTGCAGTTGATGTGTCTGCAAGGAGTGCGTTGACAGAGGGTTCATGTAGAGGTAGCTTTTGTTCTCATTCGTCCCAGAGGTGCAGTTGGGCACAGGAGCCGTGCAAGGAGTGCGCATGCTAAGTTAAGTCTCAGGGTTGCGATTCTGAGCAAAGGAGTTGAAGGACTGTTGTTGTAGGTGTGCGTAGAGTCAAAGAACTTCAACACTTAGACGTTGTTGAAGATTTTCCGCAAGGAGTGCGTGCAAGAGGTTTCCAGGAAGAATTGAAGTCGTGGGAAAGCTCAGGAAGGATAGGCCTTCAATATTGTCGAAGGGAAGTTCAGAGGAAAATTGCCTTGAAGGTTGGCAAGAAGCGTCGTAAGTTACGCATAGGAGGACAAATTTCGCGAAGGAGTGCTTAGCTCATCTCGCAGGAATCGTTAAGCAAAGAACGGACGGTCAAAATACTCTGAGGAGATTTAGCGAAGTTCCAAGGGCCATTGGATCTTGTGGAGGTGCAAGGAGGTTACGGCAAGAATGTCCGAAGGTTAAAGACTCAGGAGGGGCAGAGCCGTCTATCCAAGTCACGGGAGCGTCGGATTTACACGTGAGATCGTGTATCGGGGATTCGCGAGTCGAAGCTCCAAGTTGTTACAACGGGAATTGCGATATCGCGATCCATGATATCCCGACGAGCCTAGAATCGTCCATCAGTGGGGACGCATGTCAGAAGATCCAAGGGAAGTCGGGGTTCGACATATCGGAGGTCCTGAGAACAGGATACTCAGACAGTTTGGAATCGCAATCCGCGATATCCCGACAGGAGAGTTGTGTGGGGCGATGACAGGAGTAGTGGAGGACAGGTGGCATATCATATCGTGGATCGGGAAAAGGAAAGTCCCGAATTCATCGACATCAGGATTCGTGATCCCGTGAATCCCGAATTCCCGATAGAAGTGATAGGAGGTGGAAAAGTTAAATCCCTCGTGTGCATCGGAGTTTCGTCACGTCGGGTATCGGGAGTCAGAAAATCACAGCGTTCGATATCGCGAGTTGCGAAACCACGAAAGAACAGAAGTTCCGACAAGAGAAAGTCAACGTTGACTAACCATCGAGTCTCGGGGATTCGAGAGCCCAGTGATCGACCATTGGACTTGCAAGTTGCGAGTTTCGATTTCCTGATAAATAGAAAGAGGGGAGTCGAGTGGAGATTTCTGTGGGTGAATATTTCCTGATAGGGAAATCGAAGAACCTTGACGTTCTTCGGGCCGAGAAGAAGAAGATCCTGTGTGAGCGTGCGTGCCTGTGGGTGCGGTTGCGTCACCCACCATATGCAAGAATCACCCATTAAGTTATAGGCTAGCCTTATTTTCCAAGTGATTGGATTTTCAGATTTTATCAATTTTAGGTATTCTTCAATACTAGGGCGATTAGAATTCCATATAAAATTCATCTTTCTTGGAATAAATCTTCATAAAAAATTATAACTTACTTTGCAAATCACATGGCCATTTTGGAAAAAAAAACCTTGAAAATTTGTTGATTTAAAAATGTTGATAACTTCACTTCCCATAATCCATTTCAGACGATTTTTTCTTTTGAAATTAGGTATTTTTCTGAGAGTAATTCAATACCCAACTGGTTTTTGCAAAAAATTCTCATAAAATTTCATAATTTAATCTGAAGTGCACCACCCTTGAAAAATATGCAAAATTATTCATTTCTTTGGTCGAAGAAAGAGCTCTGATGCCAAATGTTATGTGCCTCAATAAATCTAAAAATATATCATAAGAGAAACCCTTAACTTCATAAATAAACCAAGCATTCACATAAATAAATAACCACAAGAATGAGATAAAACCCTTGAGTTAGGGTAACACCATATATTAATCCTTATGGAAGGATGACACTCGTCAATAAATACTTTCTTGCTCATCAATTATAATAATAGTTACTATGATTCATTCCATTGCTTACACTTATTTATATACCACTTTCTATCTCCCAAGAACATTCTAGAGAAGAATATTCTAGTAGGTGGAATCTTCTAGTAAGCCTTCTCACCTTTATTGTGTTCACACTACTACATGGACCTTATTTACTAGAATTGGCCTCCATACATATTATTCCCCATGGGTACCTCCCAAGATACCCCATATTATCTCCCTAGGTATACTACAATTATTACCCTAACCTTTGGTTGAATATTCTTAAGAAATTTGTCTAATAAGGAGGTGTGTGGTGGGAAGTGACTTGTACTATACATGTTATTTCTGAGGATTGGTATACCACCATGTGGATTAAAGGATATGGCATGAAGTGAAGGGGAGATTGTGCTAGGGTGACAATGGTGCATTTACCATGTTGTGTGTCTCCCCAATAGCACCCTCACAAAGGATACTAGTTTGGGCGGTAACAAGGCCTCTTGGATCCTTTCCCCAACTCTTGTTTGGCCCTCACACAAGCAAGAAAAACCCAAATATTAAGGATAAAGGCTTGTTGAAGCACTCTCAAAATGAGTAGAATAAGTTTGTTTTCTCAATTCTTCCTCCCTTCCTGCCTTGGAATTCCTTCCATTTATATATTGATGGAGGACGTTATGGGATGCTTCTATATCTCTAGAACTTAGTGAACTCTAATTCTAGTATGATTTTCCAAGCTTCTCATTCCAGTAGGACCATAATGTTGAAAATAGCATAAGGTGTCAGTTTGTCTTATTCTTCCCTACCATCCTTTGGATCATGTTTTTTAATACCCAAGTGATGGATTCAACCTAACCATTCAACTAAGGATAATAAGGTGTCGAGTTCTCTTGGTGAAAATCCAACCTGACAGCTAGTTTGATCATCATTTTGTTGCAAAAATGGGATCCATGGTCTGTCATAATAGTCTTAGGTACATAGAACAATGCTATAATGTGATTGAACATGAATAAATTTGTTATGCTGCCATCGTTAGAAAAGGTAAGCAATGCCTCTACCCACTTAGTGAAGAAGTTAATAGCCACGATGATATAACCATGGCCATTAGCCAAGGTAGGATTACATGTCATGAAATCAATCCCCCATTTGGAAAAGGGGCCAACAAAAATCACATGATGTAATGGAGTTGTGATCCGGATTTATGCAGGAAAATAATGAAATGCATAAATACACATAAACACAGAGATGCAGTAATACACGATTTCTATTAATGAAAGAAATGTACAGAGACTGTAAAAATACAGAGTGAAAGACTCACTAGAATGATGGCAGCTTATCTCTGAGAAGAGATGTGATGGCTACTCGCATTCGCAAGAAGATGATTACAATGAGGCTCTGAAGGCCTTTTTACAATAAACATGAATGCCAAAAACCCTAGACATCCAAAAACCTAACCCTAGGAGATGAAGCGCCAAAAGTCATGTGGGCCTCATTTGGGTAAGTTAGTACATCAATGTTAAGCCCTAAATAGTGGCTCATTACCCCTTAATTAGGGCATATTATATTAGTAATGTTATTTTATTTATGTCGGATTTAGTCCATTAGTTGTAATTATACCTCCTGGTCTCCTATATATACCAAGGAGACATTTTCATTTTGAATCATCTTGTAATTGTACATTTATGTGGGAATAAGGAGGTTGCCCCCTCAAAGAGGCTTATTATCTGAGTTTCTCTCTTTTTCAAGGAATTGATTACTTATTCTGAGGTTGTTCTATGCTATATTGATATTTGGTTCTTAACATATGGTACCAGAGCTCAAGGTCTTGGGGTTTCGTTGCTACATCTGAGACACCTTGGAATTTTTGCTATAAATTTTTTTCCACAATGTTTCAGAAGGAACGACTTGGGGGATATTTAGTAGATGGATCAAGGTACATTGGGTTAAAATTTTCGCTCCTTAGGCCTTATAACTTTCATAGATACAACCTGTGCAAGATAGGGTTTTGGAATCATCCTGAACTGGGTCATTGCAGAATTTTCACTATAAACAATTTTTTGTAATGTTGCAGACCCTGAAATATGGAGGTTATTCATAGAAATTAGTAAGGTATATGTGGTAAAAATTTCAGTTTCTGGGTCATCTTAAATTTGTAGATACACCCTGTGGAAGATAGGGTATCAGACTAGTCCTATTGACTAGTCTCAAGAAGGTGTTCCAAGTAAAACAATCATAACTTCTTACTAGAGTATCCAAATTGAGTGAGACTAGTTTCATTGGATAGTTTACAGTCTGTAGTATTTCTGGTATGAGTTTCAGAATTTTATATCATTTATTTTGTGCGGGGCATGCTATACAAGTGATATCTCCTGGAAAGGACAAAAATCAGCAAATTGTGGGGAAGTTACCGTAAATTCCACTTGGCACATCCAATTTTGATCAGACCTGTGGCATTGCAGAGAATAAATATTAGAGAAATACAAAAAATAAATTTTCATACCCACAAGGGTTGAAACTTTGGAGATACAGCAAAATAAAGATTGTCTAGCAGAACCACCTCAAAATCAAGGTTCAAAAGTGATACTTGGCCAACATGCCACCCAAAAAGGGAACTTCTACACCAAATAAGCCTCCAGAAAATCCTAATTGGATTGTTGATTAAGGTGAAGAAATGTGTAGGGACATAAATGATTTACAAAGGAAGACAATAACAAAAGATGAACTACAAGAGATGGAAGCTAAGTTGGAGGCAATAAATACTAAGATGGATGGTTTAAAAGAGGAGATCATGGAAGGATTGAAAAATTTCGTAATAGAGAGGACACCTGGAAGTGAAAATGTATCCCATGAAATTCATGATGAGGACACAAGTAAGGTGAATCAAGAATGAAGAAACTCTAACTTTGGGTTGAAGACCAACCATGTTCCTAAGATTGATATGCAGAAGTTTGATGGCAAGGACCCTATCACATGGATACTTCAGATGGAGCAATTCTTTGATCTACATAATGTTCCACATACACAAAAGGTACGAATTGCTTCTTTATATTTAGAACCCAATCAATTTGTATGTTACAAATGGCTTTGTTCTCATAAATCACTCGTCACTTGGACAATTTTCATGGAAGAAATGATAGCACACTATGAGGATACAAGGATAAATACCTTCTTTAACCAATTGATAAATCTGAAGCAAAAGGGTTCAATTACAGGCCACATTGAGAACTTCCAAACATTGAATATAAAGGTAACATATATTCCAGATGAGCACTTGATTGATGTATTCATAGGAACTTTAAGAGATAACATTCAACATGAGGTTCACCTTTGGGAACCCAAATCATTGGAGAATTCATTTAGGGTGGCAAGAAATTTTGAAAGTAAAAATATGGCTATGGCTACTAGAAGGACCAATCCTAACATCTATAGAGATAATAATGCTCCTTATTCTAAAATATGTCAACCTACAAGGTTGACACCTCAACAATTGGATGAAAGAAAAGCAAAAGTTTTATGCTTTAATTGTGACAACAAGTACAGTAAGGGACATAAGTGTGGTGAGAAGAAATTATTCTACATAGATTGTGAAGAGGAAGAAGAACAAGAACATGAACAAGAACCATCTCAAGATGAAAA